>NQII01006853.1:0-51503 GCA_002778355.1 Clitarchus hookeri | reverse complement strand
TGTCAGCAGTTTTTTAATGGAGTGGGGGTAGAGAAATTTTGGCTGCTCTTAACAACGAGGTCCCGAGAATTGATGCGGGTGAAATGAGAAGAGAGCAGCGCCGGAATGCGAGGGTGGGGGAAACTGGAGATAGCCGAGACAACCCATCGACCAGCGGCATCGTCCGGCGCGGTTACCACATGCTAAAATTCGGGAGCGACCCAGCCGGGGATTGAACCCGGTTCGCATTTGTGGGAGGCGAGCAAAATGGAGTTGAGTCTGCGAGTTTGTGTTCAAGTAAAGAGGAAGCATACTGATTTGCAGCCACACTAGAACCTAGTCAGCACTTTATTTCCAAGAATATTCAGTTGTATTAATGTTTACGTTCACCGCCGAAAGTAAGCTGTGTCTATCATGACGGATATTTCACAAATTGCTTTCCAAGGTTGCAAACCATGATTGTGTACAATTTAAGAGAAATCTCAAGTGGTTAACTTCCAGTGGCTTCAAATTATCGTTCTACAAATGCTGCAGTTCTTAAAATTGTAGTAACTTTACAAGCTCTCACTACAATGCAGGAGCACAATAGAAAACCATTTATATTATTTTCAGTTCAACAGACTCCCCACTATTTTCGGAAGCAAAATTAGTTTAGTGAATGTTCGTATACCAAGTCAGTCAAGATCGCTGCTGTGTTCTGGAACCTTAAAATGTCTGATTTTGGAGGAGTTCATAAACAGTTTATATTGTATGCATGGTACTTCATATGCGCATATCTGTGCATTTCTGAATGTGGTCCGTCATTGTTTGTGCCACTAACGCACGCAGGCAATTGCGCGTCTCAATGCTATATAATGTATACACACATTTTAAGTGCAATAATTAAGCAATATGCTTTTGCACTTCGAACATGTTCATTTTCAGTTGTGTAATATGGCATTGAATTTACATAAAAATTACGATTGAGCTGCGAATGGATTGTTAAGTTTTCCTGCATCTCAATAGAAACGTACCAAATGAAATGAAAGTTAAATTACAACTGAAACTATTTCTAAAGTAAAGTTTCAGAACACATCAGACATCTGACTATTGTCCCATGCAAATTTTATTTTCTCACGTTGCATGTTGTGCTTTACATCAATACAGCGTAGCAAAGCGAATCATTACGCTAACTTTATTAAGTACGCAAATAAATTAACTTTAATCAGAAAATTAATACCCAAGTAAAAATTGTCAAAGTGTTAATTAAGTTATTTTTGTAAGTTACTTTTCTTGAAACGTCCCATAGTAAGATCTGGTTATGAAAATCTGCTATATCTCTAAAAAATTTTCTTTGGGAGATACTTTCAATAGGGTAGGCGGTGAAGTGAAAAATTACCTTTGAAATATACCATAGCAGTAATGGCATATGCACGAAGGAATTTATTTATCTAGTTGCTAGATAAACTAAAGTTAAACACCTAAAATATTTTAGTTAAATTACTAATCAAAATCTAGCAGCTTACACTGACTCCACAGTCTTTCCTTTCTTGAATTTGACAGGTGGAGGTAAATATGCTTCGTGCCAAATTTCCAAGGATTCCTCGGGTTCACTTCGATATCTTGTGCGAAACTCGTGCATTTAAAAAATCTAAAATGTTGAAATATTTTAACTTTTTCTGAACAGACACACACTCTTAATATCCATTATATAATGCATTGTAGTACAGTAACGAGTAGAACTTTAAGATTACATTCATTCGCAACCTTTTTTTTTTTACAAGAAAGGTAAAATAATTGCTTACGTTTTATTATAAGAAATGCTTTTATTACTAATTATAGTTCAGATAAAATACATAAATTACTAAAAGTAACAACATTTGTGTGTAAAACTAAGTAAATAACACTATAAAAACAACATTTTAATTTAGGAACAAACACTTAGCAATGCAGTAGAACCTGTTTATTCACGAGTAGGCAGACTGCTAAAGTGTCCGTTCAAACCATATCAAAATTTATAAACGATATTATTTAAAACATTTCGTGTGACAAGCACGGCCCGGCAGCCAGTCAAGGCATCCTAGATCTTCGCAATCAACGCCACCTCAGCCAGACGAACGTCCGCGCGTGGGTGTTGGTCGCACGCACCACGAGAGACCACGTGATTGGACGAGGAAGGGAAGTCCTACCTCCTCTTGAGGGAACCCCTAACGTGCTGTCCCTTCCAGGACTTCTCCAGCGTCCTGGCGAAGTCTCCACTCCACTTCGACCTTTCGCCGGGCAGCTCGTTGCGGATGTTGGGCCTCTGGACAGCACCGTGCTCCTTCAGGCACCTCACCACCCTCTCGTTCTGCTTGTAGACGGCGATGTGCAGCATGGTGTTGTCGTAGTAGTCGACGGACATGTCCGGGTCGAGCCCCAGGTCCAGAAGGAGACACAGCACGTCGTCGAATTCGAAGAGGAGAGCCAGCGGCACTGGTTGAGACCAGTACCTCAGCTGCCTCAACTGCTTGTACGCGGAGCTACTTTTCTCCAGCAGCGGCAGAAGTTGCTTCGCCAGGTCCATCATCCTGCCGCCCTTGTAGCTCCGCACCTGCACACACACACGCAGTCTCATATCTGGACCATGTAATAATAAATAAATACCACCAAAAGTCTCGTAATCGCTACGCTTACTTAGCACGACGAACGTGCAGTTTTGTTTATTAAGGGGGTCATTAAAATTTTTGCTTTATTTCTTAGAAGTCTGAGACTGAAAAAGGTTAGGAAGCGCTGGTACTGTCTATTCCCGGTTATTTCACACTTCTTGAATAAAACCTTTGAAAAATCTCCCAAATTTAGTTTTATAAAAAATAACTCTTCACAAATGTCTCACAGTTTTTTATAGGGGTGTATCTTGTTTTTAGATATATTTAACGTTTACTCATATTTAAATCAGGACACGCAGATCAAAAATAGCTATGTTGGTAATGCCAGGTAAAATAATAATTCTAATCAAGTATATTACACAGAATACGACTAAATACAGTGCATTATGACAGTGTAGGTGGTAGAAGTTACGTAGTTCATTTGCGATCATCAAAGATCGCACAAAGGCATTGAGAAGCAGGTTATAATCTCCCTGCTTTTCCAGAAACACATCCAGATCTCAAAATAGCTGCCCGCAAGTTAACCCGTCAATTACAAGCATGCCACGGCGTCTTGGCAACCCGTACAATGCACATCGAGGCCACACACTGTACTAAGCAGTGGGGATAATTGAACCCTCCCATGTCCCACACACACACCATTAAGTTAGTTTTGTAATTTAGTTTGTTTCTTTCCTGCTATATTGGAAAAAAGGTTGGTGAGAAACTTTGAATTTCACGCTTCGTATCGGCACAGTTGGCAACATCTAATTACCACGATTTTACTTTATGCTCTGTNATGGTTGGTGAGAAACTTTGAATTTCACGCTTCGTATCGGCACAGTTGGCAACATCTAATTACCACGATTTTACTTTATGCTCTGTCCACACGCGTGCGTGCTCTGCACGCATATTCACAACTTAGTGAGGAGTGTGGATTCTGGCCGCTGCTTAAAGACTACGCCAACCTGCAACTCCTTTTTTCACGTCCGAGTTCGAGAAGGGCGGGGTGCGATAAGTGCGACACTGCCACGCTCTTCAAGTGTGCCATCGCCCTAAATGCAAACCCCTGACCTGGCGTGCAGTGTTCTCACCGTGCAGAGTGTCACCACAGGTCTTTCAGCGGAGACACATTTTATTTTATTGGCGGAAAGTTTCGACGAAGGTTTAACGCAGGGCACTTTAGTAGCTTTGTGCGTCACCTGACTTATATTGTGAGATGCAGCACTTTTAGGAAAGCCGTTTGTAGCCATTTTGCGAGTACTACGATGTGGCGTGTGTAACGTGCGTTACTTGTTTAAAGCACTCTGTATCCATCGTCTGAAGTGCGCTCTTTTCATAGACCAGAAAGTTTGACGCATGCTTAACAATACCATGGAAGAACTACTCCCTCAGACACTGGCGGAACTCGTGCACCCGGGAGCCTTAAGTGGGGTTCCGTATGTTGCATATACCGATTTACAGAATTTGCGCCATTACTTGCACAAGACTATATTACTCAATTTACAATACAGAAGACAGTTTCACATTTTCTAAAACTTGTGTTGCTCCATTGTTCATGCACAGTTTCTGTAAACGCCGGCAAGAAAAAATTTCTTATTTCAGGCCAGCAGTTACTAGTCAAAAGTTGAAAGGCATTGCAGGTGTAATCATCTGGTACTCTGTTCATCTTAAACCGATCTTTTTGACACCCCTAATTAAGGTCTACTTTTATGAACATTTTGTGTTTTTCTGCTTTATGTAAAATTAACATTGTATTGCGCCTCAACTTTATTCATGCGTCGTCCAAGTGAAACTATTAAACGATTAGAAAGTTAACATACAAATAACTATTTCATTTAAATTCGTAAAAAAAGGCAAAGAAATAATTTTAGTCATAACTTATGACTATCTAACACTTGATTCGACGTTGAGATTACTTTCTCTCCATTCTTGCCAACTTTACTGCGTGCACGTCGCCCAGCGCGCCCGTTAACATATTATGTTGGTAACAGTAGTGACTTAAGTGGATTTCAAAATCGCTCACTGTCGTTAATAGCCTTTAGCACTTGAGAAATTATGATTTAAGGCCGTCCCATACGAAACCTTTCGTTAAAAATTCTTAAATCCAATATACATAAAAGTAGTATAGCCAAGAAGGCGGATACTTATCCCCACTGAAAGCTTCCGCCTAGCTTTAAATAGTTTGAAACACATTTATCCCACACAATCTATTAAAAGTGCGTCCAGTGAACGCAAGTGTCTACGAGAGGAACGCAGGTCGGCAGAAGGCTCGCCAAGAAATACAGTGACTTGTTATATTTATACAAGTTGATTAATTTAATCAAATGGAGGGTAGAAATTTCTTTTTACTTGAGCGTGACAAATTGAAATTCTTAACACGATATTGATAAGCTGCAGAGACTTTAGCTGCTCGCTACGTATCTTAGCTGATTTTCTTAAATTTCGTTACATTATCCCTTTATAACACGCATTAGTTAACTCCTCGCTATCCTATGGCGTAATATTCTGGGGGCGAGTAAATCTTGCGCATCACATACTTATAGCACAAAAAATATTATAATTATTTTAAAGGTGGATGCAAAGAAAAGTTGCAGGGATCACCTGAAAAAGTTAAAATAACGTTCCTGACTGTATAATCTCAACTGCTTGAATTCCTTTTACACTAATAATCTCTCTACGAAATTCAGATTTCCACCATTACCCTTAATAAAATAAACAAAGCAGTTTACCATTGAAGAAAGTTATATGAAAGAAGTACCTAACATAAGGGGATTCATATAGCAAAACTAGTCGCCATAGTCACAACGCCAATTATTTAAAAAAAAAAAGTAAAAACATCTACTCAACATAATGTTGCCACAGTTAGGTTTTATATATGGAATACCCAAGTTATTGTATGTGGTGTTTATACCATATGTAAATATTGTCCGATGCATATTAAAAAATATTCCGACATTTCCAATATCGTTGTGCAACTTTAACAAACCACTAACATTGCTTTCCAAAGCGTACCTCAATACACGCGCCATATACATACAACAGTTCTAGAGAGCCTCTCTTAGAACGTCCCAACAGACTTTCCAACAATTCACGATAGTGGCGACGTTTAAATCCCGCAAGTACATACTTAATGAGGACACTGCATGCCGGTACAGAGATTTTCGCAAAGAGTCGATGTTTCAAATCTTAAGCGTGGCAGAGTCACCCTTATAGAAGAGTCACCGTTTCATTTCGTAAAGGGGTTTTCCCAGACAGTTACGAAAAAACTGCGAGACCACTTCTATTCTCAGAGCTCATTGTGAATCTAGTCTTATACTGTATTGTATTTTGCCCTCATTATATTGCACCTGCCATCTGTTACGAGAGAATACTAACCAGTCAAAGCTTTAGACAGTTAATTTTCCGATGATATATATATATTTTTTTTTCAGTAGTCACTTTTTCCTATATAAAACTTCCTTCATTTCCAAGATTCGTATTCAAAGATATTCTTTCCCCTAATAAATTCTGAAGAAATTTGGTTTGTTACAACATAATTATCTACATTAGGGCATACGAATACCCAAANTTTTTTTTTTTCAGTAGTCACTTTTTCCTATATAAAACTTCCTTCATTTCCAAGATTCGTATTCAAAGATATTTTTTCCCCTAATAAATTCTGAAGAAATTTGGTTTGTTACAACATAATTATCTACATTAGGGCATACGAATACCCAAACAATATAGAACAAAATGCACCGTAACAAAACATCCTACATAAATTGCGCGAACTGAATAGTAAACATTTCACCCATATCAGTAAGAAATTGGATTTGATACAATATTTAGTACACCGTAGCATGAAGAAATTAAGGCCATCTATGGATATGAATTTTACAACCACTGCAACTACACTTACTAATGGTGACAAATTTAATTCAATTTAAGAATTCTTCACCTTGACAAATTTGNATTCAATTCAAGAATTTTTCACCTTGACAAATTTGAAGCAGCATGTCTCACGTGAATCGTGGTAATACGGCAACTTGCAATGCTCATGAAGTGACCATATACATTTTTAACCGACTGGAACCCAAAACCACATAGGCCTATACCAAAATTTTTTTTCACTATGTTCAAGTTCTGATATTCACAGGTATAACTGCAGAAAAACCAGGCACAGTTCACATATCACAATACTAACAGACATATCTTTACTAAGATAGCTGTAGAGTTTCCAAATTCCCTGATGTTTCTCAGTTCTCCATAAGAGTGGGAAACACAACACTTATCATTAACAGGCTGAGTTAACCTTTGACTACCTAACAAATCACTTGACCTATATGACAAAGGGACTTTCGAAAATAGAATTAAATATTTGAAATTATAACATTACCACCCTCCTCGCCTCGTCCACGCCGCCAATCACAGCCTTCAGTTTCTCATCCTGAAACAAAAGCATATCCGCCATTACACAGATTCACTTCCCAAGATGATCCGAATTATTACAGAAAATTATTCTAGCGTAATTTGAGTTTTAAGACACGACATACTATAGTCTAGTGTTGCATACTGAATGCATTGCACTCTTTCGACATTCACTAACATGTGATAAGCTATTAAAGGTAATGATTTACATAGGACGCCTAGAACAGTGTTTATGGCAGTTTATTTAAGCTGTAGCAAACAGGACTAATCTTCAGATATTTTAGCCACAGGCAATGGATACTTTTAACAAAATAATCTGAAGACCAATATATTGCTTCTTTCAACTACTACTAAAGAAATTCAAGAAAGCGATTAAACAATATCGTAAAATGGACGACAGAACTAAGAACCAAAGAACTCGGCAGTCCACAAAATGCACAAACCAGCATAAAGCCAGCTGGTAAAGTACAGCCACAGTGAACAATTTGGACAACAATTCTTGCCAGTGTATACGTAAAGTTGTCAAATATATCTACAAATTACAAATACTGAAATGAGATAACTATCCAACCTGATGACACGACGCGACAGTAAAAACTAAAATTGTAAACTACTGCACGAAATGTGATTATCGACGTTACTACGAATGCTATTGATTAACAACCACCTACTAGCTAGTGTGTTACAGGACGAGAAATACGTAAAGCCACACATGTATTTTACAAGTCCCGTGCTGTATGTGTACCAGACCCTGAGCATGCGAAATTACGCTTCGTTGTGATGGGGGCACAGACAAACCTTGTGTAATTTGTCGTTTATGACAATTTCAATTAATTCACCGATCAATCTTGTCGGCTTCACATTCCACACCAACTCAACAAAGCGTCAGAACCTTTCAGTACATCTTATTTCGAAATCAACCGAGCACGTTCACACTAGTTTTTTCCGCTCAATGTGTACAAAGAGGTATAGGTGGTTCACGATAAAGTGAGCACTCTCGAAATAATATCATTAAGAAATTATTACCCTAACAGGACCGCAACACTCGTGTTATATTTGCAACGAACTACAAGAAGCAGTTCCATGTTGAAACATCTTGCTAGTTAAGTTACAAATTGTCACCATCTGCAAATCAGATTATTTTTGCTGTATGCAAATAAGAATGNTTGCAACGAACTACAAGAAGCAGTTCCATGTTTAAACATCTTGCTAGTTAAGTTACAAATTGTCACCATCTGCAAATCAGATTATTTTTGCTGTATGCAAATAAGAATGAAATGTGGCGAGAACACATTTACTTTTATAACTATTGCATCATACTAATGCAACGTTCAAAATAGTTAGCAATTGTTTCCCTATTCGCGATCGTGCGTCAACAAAAAACAGCTTTTCACGACCAACGTGATTTGATATATTTGTACTTTCTGAAATATAAGTATTCCTTAACATAATACATACAATATTTTTTATACGTGTTCCGAGTGTAGTGGCATTTTTAATTGTTAATTTCTGCTCTATTTATAAGTTGTTTATTGTCCCAGAAATAGTTTAAATTTAACTTATGTAGACATAGAAAAAGAGCTGCTTCATGTAATTGTTGGTATAAATTTTAAACTCCCAATAAACTTAAAAACTTTAGATGAGTATTTATTGTATTTGAGTTGTGTTGAAATTATGAATGTGTAAATAAATGTGTTACTCAGCATTTCTGAGATTCCCAACTTACGATCCTAGAGGTAATACGTTGGCACGATGTCACTTGTTTTACAACAAAAACTGCATGGAAATTTTGTACTACACTTAAATATTCCTCTAGCGTTGAGAGGACGTTAAAACAGTATATAGTCTGCCCGCATAATTTATTTTATACAAGCAGACATATCTAACGATACATACCATATCCCACGACTATCCTTAAAAATAAATCATTTGGGGCAAAATATGATTCTCCATTAAATATGTGAATTCAGTTTCATAAAATAAATTTTGCTCGGCTAGGAATTTTTTTAAACAATATTGTGGCGTAGTTCTGTTCATGTCAGCATACACACTTATTTTTTAAGCGGAATGTGATATTTAGTAAGAGATTCATCAGGCCTTAGCAAATTGCGTTATGTGCTTTAAACACTGCGTGTCTGGAAGAATTCTCAACAAATTTGAGCGACTATTACTATGGAATGCTGTTCAAAAGTTAAATAATTTCCGCTCAGTCACCGAGTTAGATGAATATTTTGCGTTACGGTGGGCCATAGCAACGCCAGTCATTTACTTGTGCATGGCATTATCATTATTTAAGAGTAAAATTGTATTGTATAAAGTCCTCGTAGCTCAATATTTAATAAACCTAATTATGACATTTAACGATGGTTTTAGACATTTCTGTTATGAAGGAGAAAATTCACCATTATCTAAACCCGCACCGCTTTTTAACGGGCGAACCATTAAACTATTATTGAAAAGTGAAAGTTTGAAATGTCATGATTTATAATGTGAAGTATAATACTTAAAATTTATATTATGCTGAAAAATCGCAGATTTTATTAGGTCTTCAGAAGTGTTTACCACAGTTAAAAGCATTAATATACTCCCAAACAGAAAACTAATCTATCAATATGTACTCAAACTTATTTGATGAAATATTATATCGTAAGTGCTTATATTGCCAATTAGAAAATTTGATTACTTTTTGTTTATTTAATGAGAATGCAGTGGGCATAGGAGTTGGCTGACATACCAGCTGAAAGTGTACATAGTTTTATTAATTTTGATAGGTACGCGGAATATATAAATTTATCAGGGCTTTAGAAAGCGCTCATTTTCCCCATTAACATACTAAACGTGCAGAAACCACTACAGCGATATCTTTCAGCGAAGGAGTCAACTTCCCTGCCACATCTAGAGTCAAATGCATACAACAGCGAAAACCCTCGTATCTCAAAAGAGATCGTCGGATATTCTAAACCATCACTGCACTAAACTTTCCACTGCACAACATATTATGCTATTGGGAGAAAGGAATATATTCTCTTTTATAACCCAAAGCTGATATCTCTGTAATTAATTACATATTGGGTCAGACTGGAGAGACCGGCAGTGTCATATACGAATCAGATATCGAAATGTAGACATCTTCAGTAGTTCAGCAGATATTTGGGGTGGACATCTAAAAACCCTGCATATAAAATAAGAGGTTCACCTCGATATGAGGCAAGCAGTCCAACACCAGATCACCGCGGCGCCACGACATTTATGGAGTGATTACACAGCTGCGCTCAAATTAGCAGAATGTCTTGGCATTTTTCTTTTCCCTATTTATCGTAACTTATACTCGAAACTTACGTAATAATTAACGTTATATTTACCTTCATAATTCACATTCCTAGGTTTTTTCGAGAAGAATATAGCTGTATTCCTAAAATATTTCCCGTGTTAGAATTTAATTTTTATTAAGGCATTAGCTATTAAACTAGATAAGATTCGCATTTTTTTGCCTTCCATTAGCACTGTCCCCATGTACAGTTTACAAATACAATACGTAACTGAGAATTATTTTAAAGACATCTAAGGCTTATTTTTTTATTTTCCCAACTAGATGAGAAAGACTTGCAATGAGCAACCTGCCGCTGTGTGGCCTACGCATTTTAGACATTTTAATTTGCAACGTAAGCTTCATGCTAATAAAGGTTAACCTTAGTGTGTGTGTGCGTGCGTGCGCGTGTGTGTGCGCGTGTGCAGGAAAAATATTTGTAAAACATTAAAGGATTGTTACATTGAAAAAGCTACCGTTTAGAACAGAACTCCTTCGACGTGATGCACCAAACAGCAATTTAGGGCTTATTAGGTGGAAAATTTACATTAGAAAGCGTGGGTTTATTTGTTTTTGAATGATCATACCTTAGTAGCCATTGCTTCCATTCGCCGATGAAGTTTGGAAACGGTTCTCTTGTTCGGGCGCCTGTGTCAGACCTGAAAATAACACGCACAGAACTGATCAGTTACCAAGTAACGCTGAACTTAGCCGTAGGACTTTATACTTTCGTAAAGCTATTGCACGTAACATTTACTTACAGAATAAAGTATTAAAACTGACACTATACTGAACCAGTTTTAAAAGATTTGAACATTTTTGTTTATTAGTCTGCTAGTTGTCTTCTCTTTTGCACCTTTATCGTCATTTAGAAATTCAAATTTAGCACTAAACCTACCACATAATTTTCAATCTCCTTCCCAGTTAGTCAAAGGAGTTACTGTCTCCACAATAGTGCTTTAGTTTAATAGTTTTTGTTGCCAATAAACTCTAAACAATAGAAGAAATATTTTACTTTGGAAAATTTAGATTAAGGGAGACATTAAGAGTATACTTAATTTGAGCACAAAAACTTTATAATAATAAAGTGAAAAACTTTAATACAGCTATGAATAATTAATTTAGTTTAAACAGAAATGTAAAATAAAATCGTATTCCTGCGTTTGGAGTTCGGGCACCCGAGTATCTGTGTACCACTCGGCAGGCGACCGCTTTCACATTTATGGAACTTTATACTTGAGTAGTAAAGGATATCGTCCATAGCGTAGAGAATGCGTCGTCATAAGATGGATTTGAGTCTGCCATTGAAACGTGTCAAAGGCAACACATATGTTAACCTTTTTATTACGACGTACGTACGGTTAGAAATATTTTCGCAGCCGAGGCTAGAAATATATAGCTAGTCTGCAAAACCTAGACAGGACATTGTTAAATTTAACTAGTCTTCAAGCGGAAGTATTATGAATTATCGGATAACCTCCAGTTAATATTGGGTTGCCAATTTTCAGAAAATCGTGATGATTACCATTTGTAACTAGCCCAGGCGCCCAGGTAAACTATTTTTTTTCTGGTAAAAAATTTCAATTTAACTGCATTTAATAAAAAACCGTAAGGAATTTAATTATTCTTTTGGCGCACACACATCTATATTACGAAATAATGACTTATCAAACTGTAAAACGTGCGTGAATAAATACTCAATTTAAATGCTTTACCATCTAAGAAATTTTACGTACTCGCCGAAAACTCATTTTTGATCTTGTCCTTCCCACTAAAATCTTAGCGAATTGGATGGATTCGAAGAGTTTGTTGAGAACATTTGAATTCTAATAGCTTTAAACGAAATTTCGAGAATATCAAACTATCAAATTTTTTTTTTTAACATTTATCTATTCAATAGTGTGCATGTTGCGTATGTTTAAAGTTTGCAGCACGTAACTAAAGTTAGTGATCAAATATAAGATTAAACTGAAACTGAATTTAAGAAATCTTGTCGGTTACACTCACGTATTTCAGAGAGTTTTCAATTACGGCACTGCAGTTATGCCATTACACAGCTCCACGGCCAAGATATAATTGCAGGGAAAATGTAAAAACCCGCAGGAACTTGTTAGAATTCAAAATGAATAAATGCCCCGAGTCTTAAATATCGCCATTTAACAGAACGTTTATAATGGCTTAGTTACCATACCTTTTGTTTTTTTTTAAAGCGGCAGATTTAGCCTGCCAACAAATCTACAGACTTTGAAAATTTGTACTTTCAGTTTTAAACAAAATTCAAGGTAGATTTGAGATTTTCACCCCCTTTTAAAGCATCACGATTTAGTCATTAATTAGCCGCTTTAAAAAAGCTAAGTAATTAAAAGCAACTGCTCGTAGATCTAAATGAAATGACCTAGACGAAGAAAAATTCTTTATACACCATACGATGGGCGAAATCAGGATAGCTTTCCATAACCGCGAAAACAGGTTGGCTAACCCTCTGTACACCATGATACTTATTTAATTAATGTATTTGTGCAATTCCACGCAGGTCAAATTTTAACTTGCGACAACAAATTGTCGTTTACACCATGAGGAAGTAAGAGTCTAAATTACGCAACTGGTTTAGTATAAATAACCGGAAAACGAGGGTTTGTTAGAGCAGAAGCAGCTTAAAATGGTGGTACTGCACGACATCAAATAATTAGCAAATCACGTAGACAACAACGCAAAGAAATGCATAACGAAGTCAACTCACAGGTGTGATGAGACGACGCTGTTCTCCAACTTCGTGTTGCAGATTCCGACCTGTAAGCTCCGCCCACTCGACCTCGCAGGAACTACCGCCGCAACTAACTGCTTCCTGGCGTGTGCTCCGAGTTATATCAGATTGGTCGGAAGTAGTCCCGGGCCTCTAGTATCCTTCCGCGACCGCCTACCCCATTCCGCTCAAGCCCACTAGCACTTGCAGTTTTTTTTAAAAGCTTTCTACTAAACTATGTTCGCGCTAATAAAACTGTGCTTTGTGTTTTGAACGTGGCAATTGGCGCACATATTATTACGTACAATTTCAAATTATTTCCAAGTAAATATTTGTGTCGTGCGACGTGCGTTGGCGCTCAAACGGTGCGCGGAATTCGATTTATTTCTTAGTTTTCAGATTGTAGCGTTTCGATTAGAACTGTGCATACTTCTGGTATTATCACAGTTGCATCTAGAATAGCTATTTTGAAGCGATACTGAAGACTGTTTTACGAATCACATTAGCCAGGAAACGCAACGTTACAGAAAATTTTTTTTTTTTTAACATATACACATTTCCTGAAATTTGCGTATCTTTGAATTTTGGGGTCCTATCAGATTTACACTCTTCTCAAAATCCTCAACAGAAATGCGCATTTAATTCTCGAAATCACCAGTTCTTTCAGTCACCTACAACACATTCAAAACGTACTGTCACTCCCTTGTTTTGTGTTCGCGGATAAATTTGTTATACGATAACTTCATTCCTTTTTTGCTTTGGTTTATAGAAATGCTCAAAAGAATAAACGCTGCGCCTTCCTCTTCGCTACAATTAGACATCGTTCACACACCAATATTCTACGGCCAGCAAGAAAACTAAACATGCCTGTCAGTATCCGCGTTTTCGAAAATTCATCGATGGAAACAGCAGTAGTTGGTGGACCGGTGAACACAGTTTGAGGCATTTTTCGAACACCAGGTTTATTTTTAGCGCTATTTTTTTGGTTTGCTTCCAGACACATATTGACGCCATTACACTCAAATTATAAAGTTTTCATCACCCATTTATAACACTCTACATCCGAATTATTTATGCATATTTTGGAATGCTTGAAAATTACGAGTAGTATGTGTGTTAAGTTTAATTTTTCAGAGTGTGTTCGAAAATTCATTGATCGATGTTTTGGTGCATATACACCGGATCCACCAAATTTTCAGGCTGGTTGAACTGGAGGATCGATCTGTTCAACCGTACTCAACCGAAACTGTAATTCTCGAACGTCCGGTGTAGATCGGTGAAATTTCGAATACGCGGCAAGTGTGTGTACTATTAAACAAGTGTCTAAGTTTAAACACGACGTGGCGATAATTCCTTTCACGTTCGTAGGAAAAAAACATTACAGCGATTGAAATGCGTACTTGGGACGCGACGTAAATTTTTCTCTGCGTACGAGCGTTTACGTTGAAGAAACTTTGTTCGTGTCTACACGTATTTCCGTCCAAAGCAAAGCACGACGCAAAATTGTAACGGTGAATGCGAGTCTTTGAAAGTTTGAACACACCGTGGCCATACGAGGTAGCTCGTGTAGCCAGAAAAACTTCACATCCGAGAAAAAAAATCCGCCAGCTACCGTAACACAGGAATCCAAAAGAACAAAAAAATTTTAAAAAAATATTAGATAAATTTTATAAATGAAAAACGATGCCACACGAACGATAACTGAGCCAATAAAATCTGGTTCTGGCCGTGTTGGGGATACGGCTATGGGTTCAACTAGAATTCGTCTGCGGTAGTGGGTGACATTTTCTTTGGTGTATGGTAATGAAATAGAAGTAACAAACTGGATAAAGGCTATTCACAGTTTTTCCACATTTTTCGAAACAAACCTTTGAAATCTCACCCTGTGTATGGCGTGTTTGGATGTTTCCCTAATATGGTATCAAAAGCGTTTTATAACTGTGTTGACATAACAGTACCCTTTTTTTTAAGTTGAATTGAACTTTTACTTATATTTTATCTATAAGTTGAAATATTTTAATTTGTAATTAATACAAATACAATGAGATAAAATAGGTGTGTTGGTAATGCCTAGTAAAGATAGTTCTTATGCAAAATATCATTGCACTGAGTGCTGCTGTACTCTGTGCGCAGTCCTTTTGGTGTAATTTTCTAGACTCGGTTAAGCTTTGTTTGCACGAGGCGAAGAAATATCCTGGAAGTAAAACTTAAACAGGGCTTCACAAAAGTTGGAAGTAACCATTAATGGGCTTTACTTGGACGTAGTGGTTTAGATATACAGATGTTGACGGGACCTCTCCTTTGCCACCAAAATCAGTGCGCCAACAAATTGGGGTCACGAGATGCACTTAGTGCCCGAAATTGCCACCAGTCGCCGCGGACCCTACCCGTGACACCAATTATATTTCATGACTGCATCGTTGTCGCATACCCAGTCTAACAAGAACAAATGTTTTTCAATCGTGTTATTAGTCATGGAGTTATAGCGTCGTAGTCGATCAAACTGCAAAAGCTTCATCGCCGTTTTCGTCCTGGTAGCAAATGGGTCCGTCTGATTTCAAAGACATGCGCACTCCAAGAACCGAAACGCACGGGGGCCGCGGTGGCTGAGCAGTTAGATTGTTCGCCTCCCACCAAGGCGAACCGGGCTCAATCCCCGGCCGGGTCACTCGCGGATGTTCGCAAGTGGAAATCGTGCCAGACGACGCCGCTGGTGGGCGGGTTTTTCTCGGGGTTCTCTTTATTCCTCCTCCTCTGCATTCCTCATTCTCCGTTGTTAAGAGCCACGTAAACCTCTCGACTCTAAATCAGAACCGTATGTGACGGCGGATACGGTAACACCAACAACAAATTGGGGAAACTACCCCCTAGGGCGACTGGCCCTTGCTGACATAACTTTTACAAGAAACGCGTTTTATACTCTTAGTAGTAACTTTTAGAGGTCAATTTTCTAAAATAACTTTTTGTATTGAAATTTAATATTTTCTTTAATTTGTTTAGAAACTAATTTCATACCTAGAAAAAGTAACAATTGCAGTAGTCGTTAACATAAAAAATGTTTGCCTCGCATCGTGCTCTTTCTTTATTTTACCATGAAATGTGTCAGGACGAAGTGATTCCACCAGCAGCACAATATTTACATATTTACGACGTCATCTTGGCGCTTCAATCTAGCATCTGCTCACAGCTGAGAAGCAGCAAGTAGATTTCCGTCACAGCCACTGTGCGAGCGCTTTCTGGCAGCGGTGCGGCTGAACAGCGTTCTAAACTGAAGGTTTGTTCACATTCAAGTTAACACGAAGCTCGTTATCCTTAACTTTGCTTGATGTTTATGTTCAGGTATATATGACGCTGCAGTGTATTCGCAACGAGTTCAGAGTAACGCCAAGGTAAATATTGCAAGCGAGAAGTTGAATCAACTTCATCGTAACCTGAAGGTAAAATAGTTTTGACCAATCGGTTTCAAGGTATGATTCTTTTCTTTGGTTTTATGTATTAATTTTTATTCTTTCCAACCTCCGGCTGGATTTTACGTATTGTATGTTGCGTACTACGCCAAGATTGCAACGGAAGTTGACGTTAACACCTGTTTGTGTGTTTATGAATGACAATCAAATTAAATAGTTGAAAAACTCTGAACACAAAGAAACTATGAGGGTGCAAATAAATCTGTTAGGATACCTGGTGGGCAATGAACTGCACCCTTATGAACTTTATGTGTGTGCTTGACAACCGTTCACCTGAGAGAGTTACACCAAGGAAAAAGTTTATTGTACAATAATGTACACATGATTATGACGTAATTAAAAGCGATAATTACCCAAGGGTTACACAGAATTGTTGGATAATAACATGGTACCTACTAATTAAAGGGATGATATTTCCCAACTACAGTCCTCAGAATTCAGATCTCGATTTAAGATAACAGTATTTACGGAATCGTTCTTTAATGTCGAAAATATTTGGTTATTTTTAATTAAAACCATTTGAAATATTGATTTTCAATCCCCCCACGTACATTACGAATTACTGTAGGACGTAGAGATTTTACAGTTTTCTATCTCGTTTTACATAGGGGATGATCACCTCACAGCGATTGTACCTGTAGTTCTTAATAACTGTACACGCTAAAACCATTTCTCTTGTTAACTTCCTAAACTGAATTGAATGTTTTCAACCCATATATCGTATGGAAATAATACCACATATGTGGCTACAAATATGGAATGTTTGGCACCGCTGCTTTACAAAGTTAGGAAGTTTCCTAGGCATTTGACTGTCTCCTGAGCATATGTAAGAACGCTAGCATGAATGTATCGGAAATAACTTTGCCAGGCGCGGTTTCCCACTCTACGCATTTACTAATTTAGTAAATATGCGAATAATTTCTAGAGTTTATATGTTATTTCCAAAACTGACTCCTGCCTATGTCCCGCAATAAAAGGAACATATTTTGAAACGTGTTAAATCATCTACATAGCTGGTGCAATTTTTTTAATTCGAATATCGCTATAATAATACATTTATATTTACTTTGATAATTATTTTTATTTGTTGTTTCTTCGGCTACTAAAAGTTTCTAAAGAGTAATAATTCTGAATTCATAAAACACATTACTAGGAATCTTATAATATCCACAATAGTGTAAATTTTATTGTTTCAGATATCTAGGATCTTATTTGATGTATATGCATACAAACCAAACATTACTTACTAACAAATGTTCTTTAATTTGTTTTAAAACATTAATTTGTATAAACTCGTCATGTAGAAGAAGTCACAGGCCACTCAGTTGGAATAAAAACAGACGGAAATGTGAATTACGAAATAACGATTTCAAGTAGTCTCTTTGTTTTCGTTAAATATTTAACTAGTAAACGACGTTTCTGTGATTAAGCCATTGCTATAGTAAGACTTTGGCAGTTGTGTTGTAGAAAGTGTGTTTTTGCAGCGGTCAGCTTGCAATCGAATTTTTTAAACAGAACTTTCTTCTTGTAAACACAAATGATGTAGTCGTCTATCTATTGTAAGGCGTGAGAGAAGTCTAAAAGTACAGTCGCATTCAACTGTTGCCAGTACACGCCAACTCGTGCCTAGCGCATCAATCAAACCCTGCATTTAAAGCGCTTGCTAATTTTCGACATACCGTTCTTGCTTCTGTGCCTTAAAAAACTAGTTATAACGGTGTACATACACTTAGTTCTCTCTTGTGTATTCGAACAAGTTATTTATTTCATCGAGCGTATTCAATTACTTACCACACGAGTTTCTGTCGTTTTTCAGGCTATGTTTTCGACCTAGTTGCAGTGCAGTTTCTGAATTTGTCCTTTTATAGTTCTAGTAAGAATTAACTTCCTTCCTTCTGTGTGTAGGAGTAAAGATAACTTCCCCTGAAACCATTAATAAAAATACCTTAGGAAGTTTCAAGTGATCTTTTCTTGTGATGTTTTCTTCAGCTTCTCATCTGTGCAAATTTACGTAGTAAGTTGTTAATACCAAGAGCTTCATTTCGAATGGTTGTGTAAGATCGGTATCGTCTGTACTTGACAACCGCACTTCTTTGCATTAAGGAGGCTCTTTACATTTTTCCTTAAATTAAAATTATTCTCAAAACAAAAACATAGTTGTCACAAAGGGACAGTTATTCACTTATTCATTTAAAATTATTTATATTTATATTGTGAAGGAGTTTCAAAACAATAAAAGCACAAGTTAAGCCGAGTCCCACAGGTCGAAATACGTAATTACGTTTTGACAAGTAAAATAAATGATATAACTGCCAGTAATAATATATGAATGGCAATAACAACATTCAAATTTAGCTTAGTCCACGACGAGAACCGAGTACTTGCTAAACGGATACGTTTTATAATGACGCTAAGCAGTCTTTATGATAACTATAAAACTCAGCGGCTCTCTGTTTGTCTGTCAGTGCGCTTATCACTCAATAACCACTTATCCGATTTACATGTTTTTTTTAAAATTCATAGCTATGTTCCCTGGTCAGGTTTTAGTATATATTTTGTTACGTAAAGTAACATAAGGAATAAGCAGTGACGATAATAATGAATCAATCGGGAAAAAAATTTGCCACCAGCGCTGTCTCTTGCAGTAGGCTGTCTAAACCGTTAAAGATGGAACAATATCATGTAGTAAAGAATGATGTGAAATAGAAAGCAAAAAAAAAAAAAACACTCCGCGGTAGCATATATATATATATATATAATTGTACCTAAACAATAGTTGTGTAGTCCACGCGAGCGGAGCCGTGGGCACAGCTAGTTTATAAGTTTCTCATTCATGACGTACACGTCAAGTAGGAACATTATCGACGTGTAGACGATTGCTATATTTTATTTTGTCTGTGTGCAAATCCTTCATCCAATATAATTATAGGTGAGAAGAATGGAGTAGAGATATAAGTGTGAAGCGAGATGAGCATGGAGCAGCACCGGATTGCAAGGGGAGCGGGGGGAAACAGAAGATCCCCGAAAAAACCCGCCCGATCAGCGGTATCGTCCGGCACGATTCCCACATGCGAAAATCCGGGAGCGACTCCGCTGGGTGTCGAACCCAATTCACCTAGGGGAGGCGTTAATTGTGTGTGATGGTGGAAAGTAAGACGAGTAGGTTTATTACGAACCACTCACTTTCGCACACGCTCTATGCGGACATCATGGTGCCACTCATTTGGAAAACCTGGAAATTTCAGGGAAATTTCAGGGAATTTGAAAGCTGTCAGAGAAATGTCAGGGAATTCAGGAACACGACTGTGAAGTCTGAACACGGTGGCTACATTTCAGGGAGTTCTGTGATGTGCAAGCTAAAAATTGCCAGTTCTGTCATCAACTGTGCACCAACTCCAGAACTGAACAAAATTGCTTAGATGATTCGCGAACGAAATATTAAGGTGTCTTGGTTTACAATATATGTTGGGAGTAGTGTCTGGAAGATCGGAGAGGTATTTTGATGTAAAAGAGTGCTGTAATGCAAAGGCTTCCATCTATACAGAAACATAGGTTATTCGGATGGTTAGGGGTTTTTTTTTAATCAGAGGGAAATTTTCAAATGAACAAAATGTGGCAACCCTGTTCTGTACACGTAATTGATTGTGAAATAAGCTTTAACTCTCATTTTAATGTTTTTTTTGCCAACAGACGTCACACCGTACTTTGCAGTTTTGCGTATACTGCATATACTCTGTGCAATGCACACAACCCTACATTTCACAATTTCTTTGGGAATAGACTCTTGGTTCTGAGAATTACGTATTACTGCTTCACTACGGTATGTGATAAAATTCAATTCTCAAACTTCCACGGAGGTTAGAAGAAACCAAAAACAGATATTTTAATTAAACAACAACAGGCCGGGAACTGATCATTGAGGAACATTTCGACCTGATTGGGAATAAGAATGAAATCATTTCATTTCAAGGTTAATGCACTGCAAAAAAAACTGTTTAGAAGTGCTTGCTGTGGTGTTTAAGTGGTTGCACTACTCGCCTTCTATGTAGACGAAACGGGCTCGATTCCCGGCGGGGTCTCCCCCGGATCTTAGCATGTGGGAATCGTGCCAAACGATGCCGCCGGTCGGCGGGTGTTCTCGGGGATCTCCTGTTTACCCCGCCTTTGCATTCCGGTGCCGCAGCATACTGACTTCGCCCTCGTCGGCTCTCAAGACCTCGATGTTAAGAGCCACACGAATGCCTTCGCTCGCTCACTGTTCAAGAGTGCGGCTTCCTCCGATACAAACTTGTCAACGACGGACCACTGCCTGTCGCAATGACCCAAAGACTCCAGTCACACACTGTTGGGAGCAAGCAGCTGCAAGCCCGCGAGTGACCAGGTCTTCCTCATTCTCAATTGAAGTCTCGTACATCTGGTTCTTTAAGTGCTGAATAGTCAAGCCGGGTAGTTTACTGTTCCGTCACTCCGCCCTAAACGAACGATGAAGCCCTGTGCGTGGTGTTGCAACACATACATTTTGCTCTGACGTCATGAGGTGTTTAACGGAATATAATATTAATGCTTATTTAACAAAAAAAAATAATTACTATCTTTTATTTTTCCTTGAAGTTTAAGTTACATCCGGTATATTACATTTCGGCATGGCAAAAAATGTTTTTATTCGAGACTTTCTAACTATACTTAATGCATGTACATAGTACGGGCATTTTATCGTTAACTTAAAACGTTTACTAAATCACACGTGGTGTCCCGTTCGGAACGTGCCAAAATGGTGTTGTAGAGGTTTAGAAAGTTTAGAGGATGTGCCAGGCAAGTTAACGAGAATGAGGGTAGCAGAAATGTTGAACGAGGAGGGGGTGTGGGGTGAAGTAACAGAATGGTAGCACGATACAGGAACTGAGTTGCAAAATAATAGAATGGAGGAGCATTAGAAAGACTAGTCCGGAAGTGCAAAAGTTTGAAACTGAAGGGAAGAACTAAGGAAAATATTGCAACCCGATTGATACATATAAGGGTAGAGGATGACAATGATGGGAATGCACGCGAGGAAGGCAAATACGACTGATATTAGTCTACACTCGTATCAATGCGATTGAAAAGAATACACATTTTCTACGGTCGCACCAAACAGCAGAACGCGAAGAGTATTTCTTGATATCCACAGTAGATTTAGTGCGTCTAAGAGATTAAATATTCTGTCTACATTTCTAGCGTATAACATAATTTCTCGTTATAATATGAAGTAACAGTCTGGAAAACGTACGAAAAAGGAGTAAAATTACTCCTTAAAAATGAAACGAGTTATATAAATTTTAAATCTATATCGTCCTTCGTACAGATTTCAAAATGGAGCAAAATACTGTCTCGTGTTATTGTTATGCATCGCTTCCCTTAACCCGGTCCCGTTTCTACGAGCAAAGAATTGTGTGAGAGTGAGGCAAGTAACAGAAGGTGCGGGCGGCGATGTACAAAGGCAAGCTCCTGCGTGCCGCCGCGATAAGCCTATCGGGACTCGCGCTCTCCTGACCTTCAGCGTTTTGAATTTCTGAGGTTATCTTTGAAAGAATGTTCTGGTCATTGCCTGAGCCTCCCTCAGCGAGACTCTGGGCGCAGGGAACCTTCCAGACCGGGCCTGCGAGACTACTTGAGCTGCGGCAGCCTCCGAGCCGACAGTCGAGAGTTTGGGGGATTGTGCGGCCTTAAGAGCAGGGTGAGCGAAGACAGCGAAGCGACGAGCCAGTAGAGCGTCGAGTGGCGGTGAGAGTGACGAACGGTAGAGAAATCTGCGGACTGCGAGAATCGATACAGTGAAGAGTGCAGCTGACGGGCGGGACTATTGAGCTGTATGCGTTAGTGACAGACATTTTGAATAATGACAATAGACAGGTCTTTAATTATAATTGAGATATACATTAAATATTGGGCTCACTGAGAATAACAAAAGTAATGGGGGATATAGATGGTTCAATACTGTAAATAATAACTTTGCGAGTAAATTGAAAGTAAAATTTATTAATTTTATTTTTATCAAGACCTCAATCCATTAAGATCTCTGATACGCCCTTCCGGCCTCTTGTAATACTTCAGGCTACAACTCAAAATAATTTATGTTATCGAAATGCTATACATATTTTTTGGAAGTCTGTTATGCAGCTCGCCCTTGTTTAAATTTCAACTTCTGAGATACAATTTAAAATGAAAACGGATAAAAGTTAAATCCCTACCACATGTGAACCGAATGCCGGTTTTCTAACAAATTACAATATGTGACTGCTTTGACACAAAGCAACAAGCTTATATTAAACTGCGTGCTAAAATACATTTGACACTTGTACCAATGAAGATTTTTTGTTTAATTTTCCATTCTTATGCCAAAACATTTTTTTTAACGCTTTGTAGTGTTTCAATTGATCTGTGAATACTTGTGGTATCATCAGGAACATGCTTGGTTGACATATTTTGAAGACCTATTAAAGACTTGTGTGCGAATCTCAAATAGCTTGGAAACACTCAGCAGATTTCTCCTTCACAAATCTACATGCTTCGAAATTTGTGGCTTTTGTATTTTAAGTCCTATAAAACTTGTACATATCTCCGAATCTTTGACAAATTTGCGTATTAAATTTCTTTAAATGACCAGTACTTCCATCCACCGATAATATATTTGGTTGGTTATAGCCACTATTTTGCTTTCTGTTGTTAAGTATATGCGTTATAAAACAATTTCTATTACATTAAATTTTTGCCTTAATTTTATTTTATAAAATAATAGAAAATAATGCTACTAATAGGTATAGTTGACACACCACCGTTCAACGCCGTGAATGATAAACTAGTCACGCCCGTCAATAGTTCGATACCTCAGTACGGTAGTGCTATAACTCAAAGTACGATTGTTTATTAGTTACCAATATACTTAAACATGTACTTAAAATACTGATGGCTGTACTTTTACGTGAAATAATTTAGTAAGGCAGTGCGCATAGTGTAAGGCATTTTGTTAATACAACACTGTTGATCCCGGAAAACCACATATGAGTTGTAGCACTATTCTACTAAGTTATGGATTGATTGATTGATTGGTTTCGTAGTTTGTTTATTGAACAGTGACCCTTTACATAATAAGACAATATAATGAAAAGTAATAACAGTAATCACACAGCCCAGCGCACTGCGCTCTTCCACGGTAACAGCAGGTAACATCAATAAACTAGAAAAAATTAGAAAACAAAAATTAGTACATAAGCGGGGAAAAATTAACCAAAAACCCCAATGAGAATAACTTAATAAAGAAAAGAAAAAAAAGAATTTTGGACAACTGAAGGAGATAGGACAGTAGGGGACTTAAGGAAAAGGAAAGGACTAGTAACTAAAGGAATTACTGATGAAGAAATGACGCATTCGGCAGGACTTGGTGCCCTCACTACCACATTGACTTAATGACGGGACAAATCCAATTCGGAGAATTTAAAGAACATGAAAGAAGGAGAAAGGGATAGAATACAAAAAACAGGGACAATAAAGATTATGATACGGGAATATTGGACAGGAAAATCCTACAGGATGAAGCGCTTACATTGCAGTAAACATTAGAATATGAAAATTGCAGATAAAAAAAAGGAAAACCGTCGTGTATAGAGACGGAACCCCAACGGGAGTCAGTGCGGGTAAATAATACCCTACGGGGCAGGGCGCCCGCACAACCATGGCAATAATAAATACTAGGGAAGAAGGAAAAGTATCGATGTTGTGACATGTGGAACTGTGGTGTCCACACAACCTCAGGTGTATAATGTATTGCGCGTCATCACGACCATGTCAATAGTGAATACTAGAAATGGAGGGAGAAGTTATGGAATTGTGCGTTGGAATTTTGCAAGCGTCCGCACTGTAAAACCGTTCGATGGGGCGTAAAATCCTATCACATTCGTCGAAAGACCAAGGGAGATCGTAACGCGTGCGATGAATGCGGCAAAAAAGTTTTGATCGCATGTCAACGTCCACATTCACGAAGATTTGTTCGTGCCCTCGAGAGTTCTCTCCGAACACAACGTACAACGCAAATACATATTTACTGGCGTGGACCCGGCTTATGAGGTTGTTGACAACGAAAAAATTTGTTATTTTATATTTGTACCACACACTTTTTAACTTTTAGACATTATCAGTAATTACTGTTTCCTCGCAAAAAATAAGTGCATAGTTTTTGCATAAATACATACCTCAATCACAATTCTACAGTTTTAAGAATGTGCAATTAATGAAAAAAAGCACACTGAAAGGAGATGCCAAGATATACTTCAGGACGTCTACAGTAAATGGCCGAGAATAAGGGAAATAATGCATTTTATTTCTAACTGCCCCATAATTTTTGGGATAAAAAAAACTTTTGCCAAACGTACCTTAAAACAATAAAGCTAGACTTTTTAGTTACCCTTGTTAAATTTGCTACACAATACCCGGTTTATTTTAATTGAACATCAAAAAAACTACAATTTTGACTAACCTAACATTTTACTAAATCCGTTTGATCTAAAACAAATATTGGAGGGGAAATAAGAATGTGGTACAAATATAATATAAATATTTTCTTGTCAAAAATATGAATTATTAATTACGTCACAATTTTAATACTGCCTATATTTGGGGAAATCAAATTTCCGACATTCATAAATACGAGTTTTAGACCAGTCGTTATGACTGTACAGCAGGGTAGGGTCAGTAGCTAGCCGAGTATATGAGTTGTTAGACCAGTCGTTATGTCTGTACAGCGGTGTAAGGTCAGTAGCTAGCTGAGTATAGGAGTTGTTAGACCAGTCGTTTTGTCTGTACAGCAGTGTAGGGTCAGTAGCTAGCTGAGTATAGAAGTTATTAGATCAGTCGTTATGTCTGTACAGCGGTGTAAGGTCAGTAGCTACCTGAGTATAGGAGTTGTTAGTCGAGTCGTTATGTCTGTACAGCAGTGTAAGTTCAGTAGCTAGTTGAGTATAGTAGCAGTTTCAGAATTTTATCTTCTTAAAACAATAGTGTGAGTGAAGAGTCTTAGGCTGATCTTATAGAGGTCTTGAGAGCCGATGAGAGTGAAGCCAGGTGGGTATGGAGCATCGCCGGAATGCAAGGTCGGTGAAAACGGGAGATATCATTGAGAAAACCCGCTGACCATTGTACAGGAGGGGTGAGGGATTCTCTTTTAGAAACATATCCGGGTTTTAATCAAAGATTAGCGTGTGGGTCGCAGGCTCGAATTTTAAAACAGTCTGTACGCGTTTCCTTTCTTCCTCGACGTTTTACCCGTGTCAACATTGAACCTTCTCCCCTAGTATTCTCCAGCATTCTGCAGCGTAAGAAGTAAATCCCTCCGAACAGCCCTCGAAGTCTGCTCTCCCCCGGAGACAGGTACACATCCCTGCTCGAACAGCCCGCAGGCTAGGGCCAACATCGTTCAAGCTTTATGAAGCACCGAGTGCTCCTCGGCAACCCGGTACCTCGCGGCGTCTCCAGCGTTAATCATGGCCACTCCGCTCCATTCCTTATTCACTAAGTCTTTTGGAACTTGCCCGGAGTCCGCCAGATCCCCGGAGTGTGCAACCTTCTGTGACCGACCACCAGGAAAATTACTGAACGCTTTCGGAAACTCAGAACTGTGAGCAAGCCTGCCTGTATGCCTGCAGGCACAAAGTTTAAATGGGGAACCAACGTTTAAAAAATTAATCATCTCAATGCATAAATTTAAAGATAACCGTCTCAAATACAAATTTGATACTATCTGAAATTTCTTAAGGAATACTTGCACGTAAAATTTTTTTGCTAACTTTTAAGTTTAAATTTCCCACCCCCTCACTGAACTTTAAAATTTACATTTACAAAAAAAAATGTGAATAAATATATTTTGACAATCTATCAACGCAGCAGTAGGCGTATTATCCGAGAAAGGTGTGCGGAATAGGTGTTTTTAAATTTTTAACAGTTGCCTATAATATTAATTTATTGAGAAGGAATTTTTTTAACATTGAATCTATATTTGAACTTTGAGGCTGTAGGATTGGTAAGTAATATCCCGTTAACCTCGTGAGAGAACCGCATATCTACCAAAACTTGATATTTTGCAGGAGAGAAAATTACAATAGCATTATTTCGAAGACAAATGTATGATATTTAAAATAAATTGTTTAATAACGACAATTATGCTTTTTAACCATGATTCTAAGTGAAATCTTCATTGAAAATATGTACGCAACGAATCTACGCGGTTTCAGTTGTTTGAATCTCATAGTTGAGGTACAATTTCATGTTTTTTGTTTGTATTATATTTTTAACCATTTCTGTATGCAAGATTTCTCCATGGAACGGCGTGGAACCCTTTTAAAAAAAATTGGCGCCAAGAGTTTTTTCACGGGGGTAAAACATTTGTAAGTAAGCATTCTTCAACAAGTAGTTCGTTTTGGTGGGAAGAGGAAATTTTTGTTCCTAGTGAAGTAAAAATCACCCTGACAATTTTCTTTAATAAAAACATATTTGCGAAATATTTACCTTTTATCATATAGAAATAATTACGTTTCTGATACTTGATAATGCAATTCTAATTTAAGAAATAATGTGAAAGTGTTGAAGTTTGGAAACCTACACTGGCATTCCCTCCTACCGAGCTCAACTTACGTAACTGGGACCATAACTTCAAGCGGTTTCTTTTGAAACACCCACCTGATCTATGTGTACATATATATGTGTGTGGTGCCGAACACCTGAAGAACCTTAGTCGCTTCTCAAACCAGCAGGTGTTCGCAGTAAACCCTATTATGTCTCAAGTCCCACAATAGCGCTGTCCAAAGTTGTTTGCACAGGACTACCGAATGTCCTACACTATAAGTGTGGCTGAAACAGCTCACCACCCCCCCCCTCCCTTGAGGAAAATTAAGTACTGCTTAATGAGGCTACTTGAAGCATCTCGGAATTTAACGAATGCAACCAAGTAGCGACAACTTATCACTGCGCAGAGAGTTTGCGCACTTTACATGCTGTCACGGGTTACTTTTTACACATCATCGAGACATGTTCACTATCCGGAGTTTATTTGGTTAGGTCACTCGGGTGAGCTTGATCCAGTTTTTTTTTAAAGTGAGCAAGGAGATACGGACGGCTCTTAACAGCGAGGTCTTGAGAGCCGATGAGGATGAAGTGAGGTGAATATGGAGCAGCAGCGGAATGCAAGAGCGGGGGAAACTGAAGATCCCCGAGAAACCACCGCCGACCAGCGGCATCGTCCGGCACGATTCCCACATGCCGAAACCCGGTTCGTCTTGGAGGGAGGCGAGCAGGAGAACCGCTTAGCCAAAGCGGTCCCATTTTTAAGAGTAGTTTTTGGTTGAGAATATTGTTGTATTTTAGTAATTTGAGCCCGTGCTAGTACCCATTTTCTCAGCACTTTGTACCCTTAATCTTAGGGATGCGTCACCAGACATGATCTTGCGGCAGTGCGTAAAATACGCTTATCTTCGTTATGACCACCCTTCGTATCTGCACAGTTGATCAGTTTTCAAGCAGCAGTAAAAGTCAATCCCTATGAACAGCTTGTGCAAATTGAGTCCACGGGGTTCGGTTCGTTCACACGATCAAATTTTTATTTATTGAAGAACATAATTCTTAACGGAGCAAAAAATTTCCAAAACCGTTCAGTTCAACAAAATTGTATTTAGTGTTAACCAAATAAATAAACCAATTTAAATGAAATCATTAAAATCTAAAAGTTACACGAAAGCAAAAGGTTAGAGAAATTATCTTCCGTATCTTAAATTTGCGCCATTTTTAATACATGAACTATGGGGATATCCAACTTATATTTTAGTTCTCAGATTTTGGTTTGATTACAGAAATATGACAAGTTTTAAATGCAAATAATCCGCATATTCAAAATAACATTGCCGCGATTAGCGTCTACGTAAGTTTTTAATCTGAGAAATGTAATTTTGAAGAACATTATTTTTCACTTAATTAACCATTTGATTGTGAGATACTTTATTCATTTTTGACCTTATTTAACATTGCTACTTCGGGAGTTCCTTTTGTTTGGAATTTGAATACAAGTTGCTTATCCGTATAAAACTACCACAGAAATTCCTTCTTATCTAAAATTTTCTTCTGTTTCTGAATATGGTTTTGACACAGTTCACTACTTACATTACGTATTTCTTTTGGCTCAGCTATGGAGCCTGGAATTCAGCCTCTCACTTAACAACGTATCTTCCCCAGCCACCTTTCTTATATTTTAATATTAAGTGAGATTCAAGAATGATTTTGGTTAACCACGTAAAAATAGCCCAGAAAATCGTGCACGTTGTACAACATTAAAGTAACATATATAACTAGTTATATTTAGATAGGACACATTTCTTCACACTTCAAACCAAGAAATTGTGCATATATGCAAAGGAAACATTATTTCCTATCCTCTATCAATCCCTTGAATTCCCCACACTTAAGACATTTTGTTCACGAATGCTGAGCTACAGACATGTTAAAACTAAGGTGGACTGACATGCACAGCATGTGCTGAATTTGAATTTTAGATTTTTGTAAGAAAATTTGTACAATTTTATGTTTAAATACTGGCGAGTACTTACAACTCTTAAAACATTCTTTCCTTTCTTTCCTTTCCTTTCCTTTATCAGATTATGAAACTTTTATGTATCCAAGTACGGAAACATCAAGTTTTTGGTACGAGATAACTTTTACAGGATGTATTGTAAAATATTCAGGTATTTCCAGTTTATTCTGTCTACGGAACAATTACGGGCATCAGATTCACACCTAAGACAAATTTATTTTAGAGTTACACCTATGATTTATTACTATAAAATTATTAAGTATAATTTATATATCACTTTTATTAAACACAATTTACAGAATATTAGATACATTTACTCAACCACAAGTAACATTTTTTAAAACCTGCCTTCTTTAAAGAGGTAGCCGAATCAATTTAATTCAAGGTGGACAGTTTAGAAATGTTTGCCTACCCTTGAATATTTATTTCGGCTGCTTCTACATACAAAATTCCATAAAATTCGTGCTCTGCACTATTACATTTCTGCACACAGGAAATTATCCGACGATAAAATTACAAAAATTAGAGGCATAAAACTTCAAGGTTAAATGTTTGAATGATACTAAGGTCCTCTGTTTCATAAAACTCGGTGTTGTAAGTAGAGGTACATAGGGGTTTCAGACGCACGGTAGCACTCAACGGTCGTGCGGGCGGCCGCAGTCGGTATAGTAGTGGCGCGTGAGCTGGAAGAGCGACTCGTTGAAGCGATCCTGCAGCTGCCTCACTAATGACACGTAGTGGCCAGCGTTGTGGCCGGCGAAGGGCAGCGCTAGTTGACGGCTCACGCGCTCGCCACAGTACAGCTGCTTCAGCTTGTCCTCGCAGCCCCAGGCGTTCATCCAGCGCTGCACGGCCAGCTCCTCGTGCCTCTCGTGTGAGCAGATGTCCAGCCCCGCGTCGATCAGGACGATCAGCAGAGCGATGTAGTTGCGCGCGCACGCCTCCCACACGGGCGCCTTGCTGAACGGGTTCAGGGCAGCCAGCTGGTTGTAGGCGGGGCCGCGGTGCTCCAGATGCACCCAGGCATGCGACCTGAACGCCCACCAGTCGCGGGTCCGGTTGTACTCTTGCACCTTGCACACAACACCCAGCCAACATTTAAGTTCATTCCACCCAGGCAAGGTTAATTCCACCCAGGTTAAGAACAAAAGGTAATTTAAAATGAGAGAGTATGGCACGGGGAAAATTTCCGCCACTAGGTGCGTGGTGTTCAAGAAGGTAACTGAATTAAAATTTTAAGCTACGCGAATAATAAAAGGTACAGATTTTATTTAATTACGAAGTTATTTTATTTTTGATTTATTATTATTGCAATTGTCCGGTTTTTTAAAGTACAAAATAGAGAAAATTTGGTACACATGCTACAATAACGCTTACCTAGAAGCGAGAATTTTCGGTTGCCAAATTTTTAATATTGATTTTCCCAACTAGTAAAAGAAGTGATTTTGACTAAGGTTAGAAACAAAACTAGATTTATTAAGTGTGTGTTTGCGTTAGCAAAAATTCCCACCGCAAGGTGCGCTTATGTCCGAAATAAGTTACTTTTAAGCTGGTGGTAAATTGACAAATTATTTTTATTTGTGTAAAATTTCCGTGTATGGCTGTAACTTGCCCCAGCCAAAAGTTTTTGTATTGGCTATTATCCCATTTATTTGGATAAAAACAGAACAATCCGGTACGCATGCAACACCAACGCACCCTGGCGGCGAACATTTTCAGTTTCCATACCAAAAGCATTGAGCTTCCCAACCTCGGTAGAAGAAACTCTAGGAACGTCAACTTTTACACACTCCAAACAACTGCCGATAACTTATTGGGATCGTTAATATCCCCCTGTTTTTATTCTTTTAAGCCAACAGAAGGGAGAAATTAATAACCCCAATTCAGCCCTATATCAAGGACACAGCTGGTATTCAAACCCGGAACTTTGTCGTATGACTAGGTGGTTTGGACGTGTCTCGTCGTTGAGATCATAGACTTGGGAGTTGCCCAGAGAAGCAGGAAAAGGGAAAGAATCGACAACGGCCTGCAGTAAGGAGCCACCGCACCATTCCCCTGTGGTGATTTTGGAAAACAATGGAAGACCGAAATCAGGATGAGCGGACCGGGAATCGAACCAGTGACCTTTCGTTATGAAAGTCAAAGTTTACCACTGCGCTATCTACAGAATGATTCACGAGGAGTTACCGCCACTTACAGGGCTTATTTGTTACATAATTTGGAGCAAAATATGTCAATGTGGGTCCTATTCGCCAACATTTGCAGAGTAATTAGACAAATAGTAAATGCCTAGATAACTGCGTACGAGGATAAATGAAGGATATTGTGTACCAAAGGACTGCACAGACACGTGAGGAACTACTTGCGCGTATAATGCATGCCGCTACAGAGATCAGAGACAGCTACGTGCAGCTACGTAGAGCAACACTTGCGGTTCATAAGCATGCGGCCAAGTGTATGGAAGTAGACGGAAACATTACTGAACATCTTTTGTAAGCTTGTTAGACGCAGTTGTGATGCTCAACTGTAAACAATGCAGTCTGGTAATACATCACCATTTACTTCTGAAAAAGTAATTTCATTCGCCATTTTTAAATTTTTTAGAATTACTCTGTAAATATTGGGAATAGGACCCACATGTATAATACATATTTAGCTCCAAATTATGTTGAGGAGAACGCCGTGCGAGTGGCGGTATCTCCTCGTTAACAATTCTGTATATCGTACGAGAGACTTCTTAACCTTTGGATCACCATATGCGGCATAAGAGTATGTTAGAGTACGAATCCTCAGTATTTAACCTCATTTATTTGATTTATGCTCTATGCAAGCAAAATAATTATACCGGTAAGTACAAGGTTCGTGTTTTCAACTGCGTGAAGCCTTCACTACAATTTTGAGCGCTCAGTATCTTGTTACATTCTTCCGGGCGTTTAAGAATTATCTGAGATCGTGTGAACACTGTCAGATGGATATCTGTGCCAATTTGTGACCAAAATAGCTACCTAACTGCATGCAAGCAGAAATGGCCATATGGACCATGTAACAGAACTTTCCATTTGTGCGAGCTTTTACATTTAAACGAGAACAGATACATTCCACAATTATTTTTTTTTGGTATTTATTAAGATTAGGGGATTTTCTGAAAAAAAAAAAAAAAAAAACAAAATGATATATTTATACTCTACTAATCACGTAGAACACGAATATACTAGGGGCATATCTTAAAAATAAGTACAACATATTTAAACAAATGTAACAAATTTCCGTTATGGGCGAGCCATTCGGCCGGTGTGTTTACGTCGACGTTTCTGAACGAAACATCTTAGACCAAACAAAAGTTGCATTTTTGGGTTCTGCACAGCTTACCTTGTTCATATTCAAGAGGGCGTAATGTTAAAATAATTAGAACATATTAAAAAAATTGCGAAATGTACGAGTAGTTTGTCCAGGTTTTTTTTACGTCTATTAACGTCTACCGCCATTATTAATGGCCACGCATTGTTGATTCCACGCTACCTAGTGGCAACGGATGTCATTACAGGCATTTTAAAGGTCAATTTAAAAAATATCAGTCGCCATTGTGTCTTTGCCGGGACTAGTTCTGACGGATTTAAAAACGGAGAAAGCAGTAGCGAGTGTTTCTGTGAGTTATATTTTACAGTAAACGAGCGTTTCATTGAGTTATATTCGGCTGAAAACTAGTGATTCGGTGCGTTATATTCACGTATGTGCCGGATTTGTGGAACACTGTTCCGTCGAGTGAGGTAAGGTTGAGTTGGCCGTTTACAGAGGAATTATATCCGGTGAGTAAATTGATATTATTTTGGTGTGTTTTACGGTTCCTTTAAATCCCTAAAGTCCTAAATTCGTAGTTTACTGTAAAACCCAAAAATTCTAGGTTAGTGTAAAACCCTACAATCCTAGGTTAGTTTAAAAATGCAAAATAGTGATTCACCCATTGTGGAGTTAGGTTCTGTTAGGTTAGGTGGGCACATATTAAGAATCTAGTTGTACGTTATTGCCCCTCGTATATTCGTGTTCTGCATCATTAGTAGAGTTGAAATATACCATTTTCCGTGAATATATATATATATATATATTACAGAAAAGTCCCCAAACTTAATAATTACCAACTATACACCAAACATTGCAGATATATACCACTTTAAATATTTATGGTTATTTTAGACCAGCACCTTTGTGGGGAAGAATTTTGTTTGCTCCTATGTTAATGATATCTGGAATAGCAACGTGAATCACTCAAAGCTGTTCCAAAATGGTGTTTAATTAACTCAACAGATGGTTCCTAAATAACGCAATTTAAAACTAAGTTATAGTAATTCATTAAGGGTAGCATTTAAGCATACTCCGTACAGAAGATGTAAACTGAGTTTCTTATAGTTTCATCCGATGTCACTGAAAAACTGCTTTTCAGGTATAATTCTGGCGAATACTTTTATCAACTGTGTTCTTGCTGAAGAAACTTCGTGAGTGAATATTAAGCTTAAGACGTTCCGCTTATGACGATTGAAAAGGAATATAGTACTAGCAGTATACTATAGGCTTTTCACTGTATTGCGAGAACTTATGAACCTATCTCATTTGGAATCATAGTCAATAAATATATTTTATTGTAGTCTTTGACGTTAACTTTCGAGTCAGGTGAAATATAAACACCGTGTTCATTACCTACATGGAAATATTTATTTTAAAAAGTGGGTAAATTATGAAAAATGGCTGATAGTAAAAAGTAACCAGTTCCTCAAAAGTGCTCACTTCACCGTGAATAGCCTGTTACATCTATACATTCTTCATTTCCATTAAATTCAATAGACGATTCAGCTTTGAGACAGCAAGGCGAGTAACTTTACATGAAGGCCAATGGCAGTTTGCCACTGCAGAACTAAAGTTGCAGACACATTTTACTCAAGGAAAGTGAACTTCCATTCGCAAGTGCTGCATAATGTCGAAACCTGTAACTTTCTCTAAAAGTGAAGACTATATATTTTGGCAATAGTTTTACAAACAATTGTTACAATAATTTATTTTAATAAGCGTATGTCGCGAATCTGCTTTTGTGGTTTATGTTGATATTTCAAGAAAATTTTTTATGTGCCCAAGGAAAATCGTTATATTCAACAGGAAATAAATATTTTATACTTTCCACATTTACCTTTAACGTGACTGTGCGAAACGTTATTCACTTGTTTAATAATTATGCAGTTTTGCACGCACCTATTTTGCAGGTTTTAGGTAACTCCAATTGCCAATAATACCACAATTTGCTGATCTTGCTTTTTAAATTTTTATTAATTTGTATGTTGAGCTATTCTACTGCAAAAAAATTTGAAATATAAAAAATGCCGTCCTATGAATTGACAAAGCTTAATGTCAAAGATATGTGCATTCCTAAGCAAATACTTAACCGAATGTTTCGAACGACTGACAAAGTTTAATCTAAGTTAACAGAAAATAAATCCTCTTACCTTAATACACATAGTGCGACATTGCTTAATAGGTTCGATATTTTATGAAAATATTTAGATGCCCGTTCTCTCTGCTACCGCTACTTTTTCTGCGATGATTCTCAAACCTTACAAAGTATATATTAAATTTCTATGAGCAGGCGTGATTACAAATAAATTTCTCAAACAAAGTTTTAATTTCTTAAAGACGGGATTTTTTTTGTAGAAACTCCAAATAAAAACATTAAGTTGCGTTGACTGTATTTGTAATTATACATTACATTTATTAAAAAGAATGTGCATAGTTAAAAATACTTGCCTCCACTAAAAGCAACGACAAAGTTATTTCCTTACCATTTCTTCCAAAGATTGTCCCCGGGAAATGTTTGCCAAATTCTTCTTCGTAGCCATCTGAAACAAATAATTGCTTATACGTTACTCCGTAATGTGTGTACAAAACTTTCACAACATTATAGAAACAGTTCGTAAAGCTTAAACATCTGACTTATTATTACTGTTATCAGGAATTGTGTTAAAAATTGATACAATGTTTTTACGAACAGTCTCAGCGAGGCAATACAATAGCTTATTACCGTTATTGTTCTATATGATGACATTTGTCAATAGATGTATGATTTGGTCAGATTGTGTTTTATATTTTATTCTGTAAATACAGTATGTTTGCAATGCGTTAAAAGTTTAACTCGTTATTTTCCCATTAATGGGCATAATTATATATATATATAGATAATGAGCAAGTTAATTGCACCGCAGCACTTTTAAGAACCAGCGAGGTAAGGTAAGAGCATTCGATAAATTACATAAAAACTGAAATTGGTGAAAATTTCACTGTTTAAATCGGTTAACAGCGCTTTATTTATTCAACAGTCACTGCAGGTAATATAAACAACGAATCTGTGAGAAATTCCGGTTTTCCTCTACTTATTGATTCAGAGACATTTTCCACTCATTCATTAACCATTTTATTCGCTGTTTATCAGCAATTTGTTTTTTGACTGACCGACCAGTTAAACAGGGTTTATAAAATTAAAAACTGTAAATAAATTAATAAAACCCATAATATATATTTTTAAATTTGGTTTTTGTCTACCACAATACCAATTTACGAGGCAACGAACATCAAGACTCATTTTATTTTTAAGCCTAATTTCGTTTTCACGTAATTATAGCGCTCGGTTCGAAGGTTTAAACAACATTATAAAAGGGCGACACGGGTGTACTCTTACATACAATTTCTATTAATTCTAATGTTACAAATTAAATTTAAACTAATAAAGGGCGTGAAACGTAATATCTGCATTTATCCTATTACAGTGAATGTTGCCTGGGTAGATTCATTGGCGAGGCAATGGTCGAGAAACTGGGTACCGAGGTTCAAATCCTGGCCACCGCAAACCTCTCTTTCAGGTTTTTGAAATTTCAGTACGTTAAATTTCACAGTATAAACGGTGACTATCGGGAATCTTGAACTACTGCCATTCTGCAGTTAAGGGAAAAAAATTTACAAGCGCATTAAAAACTCCCCATGATCTGAAGTTTAAAATTCGACGACTACCCAGTAAATCTACAGGTAATAAATTTATTTCTATCAGCTGAGGCTGTTCAGAAGTTCGCATACATAACCTCTCTCTTAAGTGTGTTCTGTGGCCATCTTATAGCCATCAATATCTCCCGTCTAACGCTTGTTACGTGAAGTGTAAAATTGAACACCGCCATGGAGACATAATCAAATCATTTATTACCTACTTTGAAATACAAATGTTACAGTGTAAGGATATATATGTATGTTGCAGTATAGACACAAACATTAAATAGACTTTCAAACGTTCCGTATATTGGCTCAATTCGCAGCACAGCAGTAAAAGCCACCAAGTGTTGAATAATTACCAACAAGTCGAGGGAACGCACTAGTCAACCGGAGCTATCAGTCTGCTGTTTCTTGAGGTCGCATTATCCCAGGCATAACATTTGTAAGAATTGCCGCTACTTTGAATAATTACCACTCGTGAATTCACTTCCTTTGTTATCGCGCTTCAGTTGGTAATTTTCGGCGCTAAAGAAGTGATTAAATTCAAACACGAATTTCGCATCTACATCCGAATAGTCGAAACCACATTTCGTTCCTCAGTATGAGTTTATTAACACCACTTGTGCTAGCAAATAAGGCTGGGGTAGGGAAAGGGAATAACTCGCCCATAAAAATTATTTTCGTGTAGGTACATACAGTACGTCTGTGTAATAACCTGTGCCACCAAACAGTAAAATTGGTATATGCTGTTCACGGTAAAGTAAGCAATTTAGAGTCCTTAGTTACTTTTTCCTTTAAGCTAGGTTTTATCCTTTAACCAACTTTTAAAACCAATATTGCTCTGTAAGTGATATACAGTTTGTGTATTCCATTGTTCTCTGAAGTCAACGTCCAAGGCTAAAATAAAAAATATTTATTGAATATTGTTTCATATTCGACCAGTTTCAAAAGTGCTCATTTTACAGTGAACAGCATATAGTTAATAGTGGATTTACTCCTTACGTTCAATAAATCACACACGACTAATTACGTAATAGTAAATGAGAGATTTATCAAGTAATCAATGCTGAAACTTATCTTAAATGTATGAAGGAAAATAAAACCTTAGGCTATAATTCCAATCTAAAATCTTTAAGTAAATACAATAAAGTATTCTTTACTAGCAAAATATCCTTAAAGCCTAAACGCAGATAACGCAAAATAAAATAATTTAGTACACGTCTATGCGCCAACACTGCTATACGCAAACAATTGCACGTTATTTAGAAATGACGCGTTAGAACAGTCACACCACAGAAACTCACAATTTAAGATTAATCGTTGGTTCGAAATACACAATCACATCAGTCGCGCAAGAGAAATACGTGTGTTAGAACGGCGATACAGGTGAAAGATACAATTTAGGAACACACATTGCAGAATCAGTATGGGTTATAAATGGCGCACGACCGAATGTTACAACTTAAGACGGTCATACAGCCGAACTACCGATGTTGGAACGATCATACACTAGAAACGCACATCTAAGAAGAGTCGTACATTCTAATTGTATGACGCAGAACTGGTGTTAGTGTGTGTTCCTATGTTCTAACAGCACCACACATACCTACCTTGCCGTAGCTCGAGCTGGAGTTGGACGCAAGCTGGCCGCGTACTGACTGACCACCGCTGTAGGCAGTACTCGCTGAATGCACCGTGTCTGTGGAGCGTCCTAGCCTTCGCTACTGCGCATGCCCGTGAGCTCACGGGCGGCCATCTTTACTGCGAACGTGACTTCCCACCCGTCACTTCTCAACATGGCGTAGCTCACCTAAAATAACACACAATATTACGTTAAAGCTCGGCTTCGCCCGTTTTGCATAAATTCTTCGTTTTCACGTCACGATTGCAGTTTCAGAGGAGTTACTGAGAACGTTTGATTACAGAAAATTTACAATGTACTAGTTTGTTAATACTTTTGTATCTAATTTGCAAAGTGCTTTCAAAAAGGCAAGAACTTAGATAAAATATAAATTTGTTCTCGACATTTTACAACTAACAGAAAACACACAATAAAAATTCAACACGAAAATATTAAACAACTCGTAAAATATAAATGTTATGTAATCGTACATTGCCAGTGATTACTGCTAATCCGGGATTATGACGCGAAAACGAGGAAATTATGCAGACGAGGTGAAGCCGGGCATTAACACGTGTGTTTTAACAGTATAAACAATCCTAAAGTAACGCGGAGTACTATTTTGACAAGCGTTCCTGCAAGCGCGCGCCGTGCTTGGTTGGGGCGAGTCTTGCAAGCGGTTAACAACATGCTGCGTTCAGACGGTGTTGTCGTTATGCATTCGTTGGCCAGCGACGTAGAAACTTTCCCAAGATCGGACAAACCGCGAGGAAGACACTTCAGGGCACTGAACACGCATTCCTTGCCGCGCACAGAACAGGCCGTACGTAAGTTTTGTTCACGTGAGAAACTTCCGCCACGCGACGCGGTGATCGAGCGAGGAATCTAACACTCGTCATTCGAGGAAAAAACCTCAAGAGTTCTTCGCAGTTCCACGANAAAAACCTCAAGAGCTGTTCGCAGTTCCACGACGCAGTGAGAACGGCGCAGCAAACACAAACCCACAGCCAATAACGCTGCGATTTACTGACGACGCCCGGCAACCGACAGTAACTAAGAGAAAAAACGAAAAAATTTCTTTTCTGAACAAAGTACAGAANGTTCTTCGCAGTTCCACGATGCAGTGAAAACGGCGCAGCAAACACAAACCCACAGCCAATAACGCTGCGAGTTACTGACGACGCCCGGCAACCGACAGTAACTAAGAGAAAAAACGAAAAAATTTATTTTCTGAACAAAGTACAGAAAATTTTAATTAGCAGTGTCACAAAATTTATGATACCTTGTGTACGGTAGGCAGTCATCGCGTAATGTAATTTTATGTGAAGGCTCTGAGATTCATTTCACATCACCATGTTCATTACAAATACAATAATTAGCAGTGAAAAACACATTATGGCCGGGAGGGGAAGGGAANCAAATGACCGTACACTAATTACAAGACGAAATAGAGAAAAAAAATGCTTTTTTTTCAAACTGCAATATATAATTACAAGGTATCATTATTTATGGAAAACATAATAAAATTCTAGCACAAATAGCCAGAGAAAATATAAATTTTGTAATTGAAGTACTATCACCATTTTCGGATACCGTTTATGATCATATCATACCATGACATATTTTACGACTATAATTTCATTTCACAACCCACTCCTGGAGCAGTTGTTCAGAGTAACTATATCAGTTAAATTTGAAGAGGTTCCTCGGACGATATTTATTTCATGTTTCAAGCAAACCAACCTACCGAAAATTTTTTACAGCAAACATGCCTATCTAAAGTAAAAACTGCTGTAAGTAAACGAAAGTGGCCGAATAACAATAAAATGTTAAAAGTATAACGTGTATGAAGTTTTAGTTAACACGTTTTTCAACTAAAAATTTGCATATGTTCTCATTTTAAATATTACCATAAATGTAATATGCATAGAAAATCCCACCTAAAAAACCGTTTACAATAAAGAATTAACGTACTCAACCGATTGCTTGGAAGTTACAACGGCTTAGAGTGGAGTAGAGGGATTTGCGCTTTCGTATCACCGGAGTGTTGAGAGCCGACGAGGGCGAAGCTAGGTGAGAATGCAAAGGCAGGGAAAACGGGAGAACCCTGAGGAAACCAGCCGAGTAGAGGCATCGTCCTGCACGATTGCCATCATCGTCCGGCACGATTGCCATGTGCTAAAAGCCGGAAGCGACCCCACCGGGGATCGAGACCGGTTCATCCTTGTGGGAAGCGAGCGATCTAGCCACTACATCACCGTGGCCTCCTATCGGGAGGGAGAAGTTATAGATCGATGTACGGTACACACGCTGGACTTGGAAATCTGTACACACAGCAAGTTTAAATTGATATAGCGGGTTCCTAGTCGTATACTCTCGAAAAAGCCTTTGAAAAAACATTTCTGTCCCTAACAGAACTTGTTAAGGTGGGTTTACAATTGACTTAACAAAAGCCTTAAGCAGTGTGCTTGGAATATGAACCAATGTTTTCAAGCGTATTGGTTTAGGGCTGTGGTGTGCAGGCCATGTACGGGTAGTTTGCATTCTTGGCTTGTCTTAAGATATCGTTATATTTTATATCTTAAATACAAGTTAAGATGAAGTAGCCAATAATAACACAGCGACATTTGTTGTTGGAGAAAAACTGTATTTTCATCTTGCATTTAAGTTATGCCGTTCTGTGAAATTGTTTGCAATGAATTATTTTGATTGGGAGACAGTATCTTCTTTATTTAAAGAGCTGTTCATTGTTAAGTTTCATTTCTTGGGAGAGGTCATTGAATTCGCTTTATTTAACATTTTGAAGATTTATTTATGTAAATTACCAATGTTGGCATCGGCATCCATCCCCTTCCAGAAGATATCATGAGTTTTTTTTCAAAACGATTACACAAGCAGTATCCACAAATAATTAAATAAATGTGAATAATCTTCACTCGATCAATTTATCGAGGTTATGTAGGCGGCTTCGGCCTCCTACGATTCTGATTGGCTAGACTTAACAGCTTCTAGATCATTCATGAACTGCAAAACTTGATTGATTGATTTGATTTAACAATGTTTTATTGACAATCAGTGATAGGTACATAGAAATAAACAGTGAACAGATAACAGAGAATTATACACGCCAGCGTGGAAATTACGCTCTTCTGTAACTCAGCGTAAGGTAAAGAACAGCAGTGCCAAACTGAAACAGACAAATAAAGGGAAGGGAAAAGAAAAGGGGGGAAACTAATCAAACACCCCTCCCCCCAACACGACACGAAATGAACAATACAACCAGAAAAAGGGGATGTAAGGAAAACAAAAAAAATAAACTATTAGAAGGAGCACATGAGCAAAGGAAACTTATTTTCCGTGTACTTAACGCGTCATAAGTACAAGTATTAATTTTTCAGTATTTAATCGCAAACCCACCTAAAAAAATTGACACACTTGGCTGATATGCTCTCCGTGATGTAGGTGATGAAAGTAATTCCATGTCTTGCATAGCTGGATAACTGAACAACATACGCGGTGGCAACGTCTTGTTTCCCGTTTCGTTATTCCCCTGATATCAGTTATCGAAACTGCGTTAAAAACGTAACGTGTTCTGTGAACACAATGACAGTTACTCTCGAACACGTGGCACAGTTCAAACGTCACTCAAATAATTTAAATATTTATGTTGTTTCAACGAAGTTTCTTTAACGTTATTTGAAAGAATCGATGTAAGGGTTTTTTAAAAATTCCGTTACAATGTACACCGTTTCCGCAAAACGGAAAGTGTTTTGTTATTCTCAGCGATGTTACCGATCTGGTAACAATCGAACGAGTGTAAGGGAAGTTGTAAAATGAAAAACACGCGCCCAGAGACCAGGAAATAATGGCGGAACATTCACACGACCAGAAACGTCGTGCGAAATTTATCCCCAATTAAACACTTACGTTATTTTTAATTTTTTGGTCAACGAAACTTTACAAGTTCAACGTCAGTTCACAGCGTTAGTAAACAATTTTTTGGTTTCCTTTACACGCCTAAAATGTATTTCAGTAGCACGTCGTGATATTGCGTTGAAAATGGACAGTAACTGAAAGGCGTTAATATTTTTACTTTTCTCTAAACATTTTTTTATTTTTGTTTGTTTCGACGACAGACGCAACGCTCGTGGGGTGTTTGACCGGGTGCGGCGGAGTTTCACACGCCGTCGTCACGCTTACGTTAAGTAATTCCTGCGAGCTACAACCTGATGCGTTAAAACCACTTCGTCAATGCACAGTACTGCATGTCGACACTCTACACACGCAATGTCGTTAATGCACGCAACCAACCCGGACAACTGCATTTGCGTTAGACAGGTTCACATCCATACCTTCTTTCGCTTGCTCCGCGGAACTCACGTTCCTAGTCTCAAATAGTTCCGTAATGCTGCCTCATCTCCCATTTTAATTTGCGCGAGCTTTTACTGAAACATCCTGTATGCGTCGTTTGCATCACTGTTTGTTCATACATGGAAATTGAAACTACAGTGCACAGCTGTTGATAAGTTAAATTGCTTATCCCAAAGAACCTTGATAATCTAGATGGGATTTACAATATAATATAACTGTGTATAGGTTGTTCACGGTTGATCGAACACTTCGGAAATCAACCTTTGAAAAATGTCACTGTCCTACCTGCACGTGGTTTGACGGGCACACTTGACCGGCATTCGCCCGGTTAAGTTGGTAGCGACGGAGGCAAAGTAGTCCCATTTCTTAACGTTGAATAAAAAGTGTATATAACAAGTATTTAAAAGTATAGAAATGGTTTATTTTGCTTTCTTTTTTAATTGCATGTGAGAGTGAGAATTAGCATATTTGGTAGAATATTAACTTTCGAATCATTTTACAGGTTCGCTTGACCGACGTATGATCGAAGTAACCAGGTGCATAGTAATGATTATTCTACATATGATGGAAGAATACAGAATGTGCACGCAATCAGATATTAAGCAGGGCTTTTGAAAGAGTTCACTTTACCGTGGACAGACGTGAGCCGTGTGAACGGGTCTGAAGAAGAAGCGAAGTGAAGAACGGGTTCTGGAACTAGCGTCGCCTCTGTAACAACCTGTATAGCGGTTGGTCAGAGCAGACTTACGACATGTCGAAGATCGCTTCTCGAACTAGGTCACTGTCTGCGGCCCGCGTATGGATCGTCCTGGATTTGTTACCTTGTTTTACGCCTTTGCCATGAGCAGGCGGCAGACTTAACCCGAGGCGGTGGGAGTTTGATGGCCCGCAGTGAAGGACTGCCCCGGTATTATCCTGCGGTAAGATGGAAGGAAAACTATCGAATATACGAAATGTTCCGCGACCAAACCGACAAACGTCACCAACATGTTATAGAGGTCGTTAGAAAAAAAAACGTCGTATACACATATCGGCAATGAAGCCCCTTTCAGGGCTTCAGTGACAGAAATGCGATAAGTACAACACGCATAAACTGTTCACGGTAAAGTGAGCACTTTCGAGGCCATAAGTTACTTTTTTCCTTGCAGCCATTTATTATCTTTCCACCACTTATTAAAATAAATATTGCCATGTAAATAATAAACACAGTGTATATATTTCACCGGACTCGAAAATTAACATCTCAGGCTACAGTAAAAAATATTTATTGACTATTATTTCACATGAGAGGTCTTCAAAATGTGTTCCCTTTACCCTGAATAGCCTATATAAGTGTGTTCTGTATTGACATTGACTGTTGGTAGTCTCGCACAAGCTGTTCACAACGTGCCCTATTTGACCGTGAGCAGTCTGTGGTAAGTTGGACGACGATGTGTCGCCACGGTATGGCTGTAAGTGTGCGACGTGTCATGGTGGAGTGGTGGCATCGTGCACATGGGGTGCATTCGACGCCTTTACTGAGGAACGTTACGTGGCTGNGAGGTCAATAGAAAAAAAAAACGTCGTATACACATATTGGCAATGAAGTCCCTTTCAGGGATTCAGTGACAGAAATGCGATAAGTACAACACGCATAAGCTGTTCACGGTAAAGTGAGCACTTTCGAGGCCATAAGTTACTTTTTTCCTTGCAGCCATTTTTTATCCTTCCACCACTTATTAAAATAAATATTGCCATGTAAGTAATAAACACAGTGTATATATTTCACCGGACTCAAAAATTAACATCTCAGGCTACAGTAAAAAATATTTATTGTTTATTATTTCAGATGAGAGGTCTTAAAAATGTGCTCACTCTACCCTCAATAGTCTATATAAGTGTGTTATATATTGGCATTAACTGTTGGTAGTCTCACACAAGCTGTTCACAACGTGCCCTATTTGACCGTGAGCAGTCTGCGGTGAGTTGGACGACGGTGTGTCACCGCGGCATGGCTGTAAGTGTGCGTCGTGTCATAGTCGAGTGGTGGCATCGTGCACATGGGGTACATTCGACGCCTTTACTGAGGATCGTCGCGTGNAGCGTGACCCAGTCACATGGCCGGCACGGTTTCCTGACCCCTCCCCATCGGACGTGTCATTCTAGGTCAGGGCGTACAATGGGCGGAGACCAGACACACGGGACCAGCTAGTTGACACGGACGTTCACTGACGCCGCCACCCAACGCCTAAATGAACTTGCAGACATGCCGAGGCAGAACGCCGTGGTGCTATGTGTCACAGCCTGCGTACCGTCAGATGGGGCACTTTTTGAACAGTTTTTACGACACCTCCGACATTAATCCATTCGCGGTTACTTCAAAATTTTCTGAAGCCCTGCTAAAGCTCTACTTCCTGGATATTCCTCCGCCTCGCGTGAATAAAGCGTAACCGAGCCTAGAATATTACACCAGACAGACAACGAACCGCATTCGTGCGCCTTTAATGTAATCATATTTTTCATAAAAACCATTTCTAACAAGGCAATATCAACAAATCTATTTTATTACTGTTTTTATTCATATTATTTACAAATGTATTCCTATATTTTATATAAAAAAATATATTAGTTAAATTTCAATTGAACCGAAAATAACATACTTTATTTTTGACAGAAGTATAAAACGCAAGACATATTTAGGAAATAACCATACACGTCATTCGTGGAGTGTTTTTTCTTAAAGGTTTTATTCAAAAAGTGCGAAGAAACCGCGAATGGAGAGGTAAAGTATTCAATGTCAATATGTATATTCAGTAACTCCACATGCTGTGCTGGCGAAGTCTCGTCGCGTGACGTTATGTGTAAAGCTGAGAGGCTTCTAGTGATGCGGGGGACCTGGGTACAGCGTCGGTCACGGAATTGTACTAAGCCTGCACCGACTGTGGTTACGGTTTGAAAATGCCACGTTCCAAGCACACACGTGTACCTCGACTCCTGTAAGTTTCAGCAGAACACGGAATGAAAGCTCGCAGGGAACGGCATACTCCCCTACGAAACTAACCGTCTAGTAGCAACGTCCGCCGAGTTTTCTACATCCCCCCTCCCACCAAGAATGGAATATGTGCCACCGTGAGTGACTTTAAAAAACAACCTCACTCTCATAAAGGTTGAATGTAACGTTCTGGAGTATTTCAAGTGAAACGTCATTCGACTGTCGCCGGACTTCTGGTAGCCTAGACTGTTTACTGTATATTGAGGTCTTTGAAAATCAACTTTTGAAAATTGTCCCCGCCCCCTGTCTGCATGCATTTTAACTGGCACACTGAATAACATGCGTCCTGTTAAGTTGGTAACGACGGAGGAAAAGTAGTTCCTTGTCTTAACGTTGTATTAAAATATTGTGTAAACATTTTTGAATAATGAAAATATATAATTAGCTTCGTATTTCTTAAATGCATCTAAGATTACGAATCACACATTTATAAAATATTAACTTTTCTATAATTTTACAGCTTCACTTAACCGACTCATAAAGAAAGTGGTCAGGTCCGTAGCAACGTTAATTTTACATATGGCGGTATAATACACAGTGATCATACAATAAGTTCTTAAGAAGGAGTTTCCAAAGTTCTTATTTTACCGCGAAAAGCCTATAGCAAATTTTGTGATGTAACGTCNTAAGTTCTTAAGAAGGAGTTTCCAAAGTTCTTATTTTACCGCGAAAAGCCTATAGCAAATTTTGTGATGTAACGTCGCATTTTAAGACTGGAACAACTTTAACATGCGTTCAGGAATTGTCTGTATTCGATTTTGCTGTGGATTGCTGAAGGATACAAGTTAATTTTTTCACTTCCGAAAATCAGGTATAACCGCTATAATATGACATGCGATTGAAAGCTGAAACAACACCGAGGAAAGCGACCTCCGTCTTGGTTTCTGCGCGGCACGTGCGGAAGATACTTCACATTTTTTTCTCCTCCTTCTAAGGCGAAGCACTAAACGAGCGGNGGTTTCTGCGCGGCACGTGCGGAAGATACTTCACATTTTTTTCTCCTCCTTCTAAGGCGAAGCACTAAACGAGCGGCTCGCTTCTTGCCCCGAGTTTTAATATCGTAACAGAAATCCCATTTCCGTGTGTCGAGGCGTAGAGCGAGNAGGCGAAGCACTAAACGAGCGGATCGCTTCTTGCCCCGAGTTTTAATATCGTAACAGAAATCCCATTTCCGTGTGTCGAGGCGTAGAGCGTGGGAAGGGGGGAAAATAAAAAGGAGAAGCATATTATATATGGCTGTGCCTGCCCGCCTTCAACACGGCATGATTAAATACTAATTTCCTCGTTTGTAATGCGGCACTTTCATTATCCGGAAACGCGAGAGGGAGAGAGAAGGGCGGATGAAATGCGGAGGGGGTGTAAAATATGAGAAGGGAACGCAGAAGGATGTAGGATGGTTGAAAGAGGGGGGGAGGGGGTGTTGCAGGGAAATTGAACATCATTCGGGACGATGGAACGGGGACGTTTCGACCTCGCAGCAGAAATCGCGACTTTCGCACTGCAGAAAACGGCTCCGCCCGGGTTTTCCTGTTTTCTCGCCTAGCGCGCTGTTCGCGACACAAAGCGACGATAGCAAAAACAACAACAGTCGCGTTTCCTCTTGAGTTGCCCAGTTTCCTTAGGAGCCAGGCCCGCTCGGCGGGTAGGGCTGTGCGACGTGACGATATATCGATCACTGAAAAATACTTGTGAAATATATATAGTACAACAGTGTTGAGCAATATATCGCATATCGCGATATTAGTGGTATACGGTATTAGCTATACGCGATGTTGGCTTTATGCGACATCAATATTACCTGCAATTGAAATTTCAACATTTACGATATCAATATGATTAATATTTGTCATCATCTTATAATGTTCATCAGGGGATGAGCCTAGTAACCCGTTCCGTCTGCACTCAAATTGATNGTTGCCCAGTTTCCTTAGGAGCCAGGCCCGCTCGGCGGGTAGGGCTGTGCGACGTGACGATATATCGATCACTGAACAATACTTGTGAAATATATATAGTACAACAGTGTTGAGCAATATATCGCATATCGCGATATTAGTGGTATACGGTATTAGCTATACGCGATGTTGGCTTTATGCGACATCAATATTACCTGCAATTGAAATTTCAACATTTACGATATCAATATGACTAATATTTGTCATCATCTTATAATGTTCATCAGGGGATGAGCCTAGTAACCCGTTCCGTCTGCACTCAAATTGATNCTAATATTTGTCATCATCTTATAATGTTCATCAGGGGATGAGCCTAGTAACCCGTTCCGTCTGCACTCAAATTGATCCAGCCATCTATTCTTTGGTATTCCTCCTCTTAGAGTATAATGCAGGATTATTTTTTAAGAATTATTTTATCTGGCATAAATCTATGAGCCTTTTCCATCTCATTTGATATTGTTTTATTATGCAGGTTAAGTTTTGTATAGTCAGTTTCGCTCGAATGCTACAATTTCTCTTTTTGGTTATTAAGGCATATCCAGCCACATGTATAACGTATCTCATTTCACAAGACACTATTCTGTTCTCACCTCTCTTCTTTATAACACAATCTTCACAGCCATATATCAGTCCAGGTACAGCGATCGCCATGTAGAATTTGAGTAAGTTCACTCTGTGGACTATTTTCCTAACGCTGTGTGTGTGTTTCGCAGAAATAATTAAATGCATTTACCTTATTTTCTTCTTCTATATTCATCCCATGTGTAATATTAAAACCAAAGTATCTGAATGTGACAACCTGTTGTGTTGTATGTTTATCAGTAACTATCTTAAATCTCATTGACTGGTGTCCCAAAAATGCCATTGTCGTGGTCTTACTGGCAGAGATTTTCAAGTTATATTTAATGGCTACTTTACTGAGCTTGAAAACAGCCTGTAATATTCATATTGTTAATTTTCATTTTGTTTTATTGTCTGTAACCAAATTTTGGTTACATAATGAATGTATATGTTAAAAAGCGTGGGTGAAAGAGGACACCCTTGTCTAACTCCTTGATTTATTTCAGCCATATTATATTTTCTGTTGGCAATTTGTATTTTTATTTTGTTATCTATATATGAGCTTTGCACAACTCATATAAGATGTGATGGAACCCCTCTTTTTTTAAAATTCCTCACAATTTATTTCTTCTTATTTTATGAAATGCGTTTTTATAATCAATAAAAATGGGAAAGGTTAGCAAATTTTAATTCACAGTGATATTTGTAATGTCAATATTTGCGACACGTGTATGAGCGATGTTTGCCATGTCGATATTTCCGATATCAATATTTGCAATATTTCGACGTCTATTTCCAGTACTTTCTGGAAGCTATATACATAATATCGATCGCAATATACGCGGGAGCGATAAGGGCGACACTGCCACGCGCATCAACTGCGCCATCGCCGCTAAGAGCAAGAAACTGAACTGGCATGCAGTGTTCTAGTCGTACTGCGTGTGCCTATGAGACTTTCAACGGGAACCCTCTTATTTTATTGGGGGAAAACCTGTACGAAATTTCAATGCAGGACCCTCGAGTATTTGTGTACTTATCTGACGCGTATAGTTTGAGATACAGCACTTTGAAAAATAAGTTTTTAACAATTTTGAAGTACTCTAAAATAATGTTTCTAACGTAGGTGACGTCTTGAAAGCGTTCAAAAGCCCTATTCTGAACTGTGTGTTCTTTTCGCATATCAGTCCATTAGACGAACGTAATTATCAGACCACCTGGGGGGGGGGGTATTTCAAACACACCGCAACGCAGTTCAAGCGCTGGGCAGGCGGGAGAAAGTTGCTCGAAAGACAGTCGACGGCGCCATGTTGTCGAAATCTTCGCTGTTTTAGATCAGAAGCTTCAATCATTCCGGTTAGCTCATTTAAGAAGCCATCATATGGACCTTCGTACCCGTTTGAAATTACACCACAGAAAACATCGCCCATTGTTCTTGCTATATGTCGTATAAGGGATTACAAATAACATACATGACGAGAATAACAGAAATTATAATCATGTCCAGTTTCTTTTGAAATTTACTTGCCCAACCACGATTGCTCATGCTTCGGAGGAATATATGGTATAGGCTGTTCATGGTAAACTGAACACTTTTGAAATCACNCAACCACGATTGCTCATGCTTCGGAGGAATATATGGTATAGGCTGTTCATGGTAAACTGAACACTTTTGAAATCACTGCTCAAGATTTTTTGTTTGCACAATGTGTATTCTTACGCCTTGTGTACAATGCACTTTGCTGTGGACCTCATCACTTTATTTATGCGCCGCCGAAGTGAAACTGTGGAGTTATTGTCAGGGAAATTACCTTACGAATTTTCCCATCATTACGCTTAAATGCATTAAATCAATATACAGTAAAATAAATAATTTCAGCGTTCACAAACGTTTACCCAACACTTTTAGTTCTACATTAAGACGTGGAGCTACTTTCCCTCCATCGTTACCAACTTAACTGAGCACACGCCAGTCAGCGTGCCCGTTAAAACACACGCAAGTAGGGCCAGTGACATTTTTCAAAAGTTGAATTCAAAACGGTTCACTTTACCGNCAACCACGATTGCTCATGCTTCGGAGGAATATATGGTATAGGCTGTTCATGGTAAACTGAACACTTTTGAAATCACCGCCCAAGATCTACTTGTGTGCGCAATGTGTATTCTTACGCCTTGTGTACAATGCACATTGATGTGGCCCTCATCACGTTATTCATGCGCCGCTGAAGTGAAACTGTGGAGTTATTGTCAGGGAAATTACCTTACGAATTTTCCCATCATTACGCTTAAATGCATTAAATCAATATACAGTAAAATAAATAATTTCAGCGTTCACAAACGTTTACCCAACACTTTTAGTTCTACATTAAGATGTCGAGCTGCTTTCCCTCCAACGTTACCAACTTAACTGAGCGCACGCCAGTCAATGTGCCCGTTAAAACACACGCAAGTAGGGCCAGTGACATTTTTCAAAAGTTGAATTCAAAACGGTTCACTTTACCGCGAACAAACTTTAGCGAAATAATTTTGCTTACCAGTTGAGAAATACCCACGTACCGCCAGGTACTCACTTTTACCACGGATTGAACACAAACTACTGCTCTAGACCGCAAAACACGACCAGAGTTCTCATTTCACCTTGCTCTGTTTCTTCGGAACGCAGTACTGAACATAAGTGGTGCTGCTATCTGTAGGCGAGAGGAAACAACAAAGTCAACTTTTCCAATCGTGTTTGAGAGTAGCGGTTTGCGCCTAGTGTGCAGGCCACTTCTCAAACACCGTAGTATATCTGGTAGCGGTCGGCTGGCGGAGGATTGCTGCAAGCGTTGCGGAGTTTCTGAAATACACGCTTCCCCAAGAAACTANCAAGCGTTGCGGAGTTTCTGAAATACACGCTTCCCCAAGAAACTATTGACCGTGCGGCGCCCATTGGGCTGATCTATGAATAGAACACACGCATAATTCAGGTAAGGCCTGTTCAATACTTTCAAGACGGCACGTATTTTACAAACACCCTTTTAGAGCAATCCTACATGTCTAAAAACGGATTTTTTGAAGAGTTGCATATTGAAATATACGCGCCAGATGTATACAAATTACCTAATTGACCACCATTGAACTTTGCTATCTTCTATTCATGGGTCAATCACCCCTTTGAATAATATATTTGAAAAACCACTCCATATACGACCTGCTTGGTCGTTTCCCAAACATATCGTGTATCAGAAGCTTTCTCTAATTGTGTTAATATAAAAATACCTTACCTTCGGCTAAATTAAACTTTTATTTATATTTTATCTGTAAATAACAATCATTGATTTATAATTAAATTTAATGATAACAAAGCTAAAATACATGTGTTGGTAACGCCTAGTAAGAAATAGTACTTATGCAACATATTATTAAACTGAGTGCACACGAATCGTGTGCACTGTTCCTTTGGNCGCCTAGTAAGAAATAGTACTTATGCAACATATTATTAAACTGAGTGCACACGAATCGTGTGCACTGTTCCTTTGGTGTGATTTTCTAGACCCGATTAAGAATTGTTTGATTGAGGCGGAGGATTATCCTGGAAGTAGAACTTAAGCAGGGCTTCGGAGAAGAAGGAAGTATCCTTGAATTGATTGTACAAGCTCCCCACCAATAAAACTATAGCTCATATCTATAGGTACACGCAGCACGACGAGAACACTAGAAGCCTGCTCATATATATAGGTACACGCAGCGAGACGAGAACACTGGACGCCGGCTCATATATAAAGGTACACGCAGCACGACGAGAACACTGGAAGCCTGCTCATATCTATAGGTACACGCAGCACGACGAGAACACTG
>NQII01006852.1:64084-166189 GCA_002778355.1 Clitarchus hookeri | reverse complement strand
GAGCACTCACATTTGTGATCATGGCTCAACACCTAGGAGTTTCTTTTAGTGGTGGGGGGTACTGGTTAAGAACCTGAGTCAAACTACAGGCCGCTTGAAAGGGAGTATCTGATTAAGAGCACATTCATTCTCAATTTAATAAAACTTGGGTGTTATTTGGAAAACGTGAAAGTAAATATTTTACGTAAACGTACACCCACCACAGTTGCTGCATTGCGACACAAAACCTGTTTGTGATCATGTGATTTTTAAGTGCATTTTCGCAGAATGAAAACAAAAAGACATTTCCAAATGCAATGTACTTATCTACGGCAAATGTCATGAACTTCTGTGCGTTTCGTTTAAGTACTTTGCGGAAGAATTGACTATTTTCAAGTTGACAATAATACTGGTTTTTAATAATCTAGTTTATGGGTAAGGTAAAACATTGAAATTAATTACAGCAGAACACACTTAAGTGGTTGAAAATGAAAAATTACTAAGCAGAGAAATGGCAATGTTATTAGTTTTAAATTTCAGTTTGTTTTACAAAACTTAATTGACATTACATTTTATTTTAAAAATTTGTGATAAACAGTATTTAATGCAAGTAACCTTGAAATGAATCAAGACTAGACCTACATGAAATTATATGGGATTGAAGAAGCTTCTGTTAATGTTAAATATTTTAAAATTTTTATTAGAACTTGTAACTAATATATTTTAATGGTATTGTTTTTTATGTCCAGACCAATATTTTAAACAATTTACAAACTAGAAATTTTTCTGGTTATGACCTGTATAAATCACATGCTCGACACTATATGCATCACTTATTAGAAATAGCATATAGTATTTCAACACAAATGTAATTAAGCTCCATTCATAGCGAACAGCATGGGATGATTATTATTTGCTAATTAAACAAAATTGTTATAAAAATTAATATTACAGTGATCCAAATTTGAATTCTAATATTCAAAATATATTAACATGTTTCAGTGGCCACCAATAATTAATACACACTATAATTGAAAAGTAAGCACATAACTACTCTGTCTAGTTTGTTGCCAACATTATTGTAAATTTAAAAGAAAATTTTTCCCTTGCAGCATAGGCATTTATCAAAGGGGTAATTTTAAGGCGCAATACTTTCACTAACTGATTAAAATCCGTTCAGATTACAGTGACTTCACTATATATATGAAAAGTACTAATACGTCCTGGCTATCCACTAATAATAACTAGTTTTAACATTTTTCTTCCTACACTCACCACCTTCCTTGTCATTAAACTTTGGGAAATAATTGGCTATAGTCCTTTCTGACATTATTGCTAAGCACCTTGCGCACTAAGTTACAACACCTTGAATACTCTCCCCAAACTAAGGCAGTCTGGAATGTACGTGTTTGTACTCTTATTACTTTTTTTTATTCTGTCCACAGGGATAGTTCTGCTCCCACCCCCTTGCTTTGCCATGCATACACAAAAGAAGTGTGGTTACAATACTTAACGAGGATTAAGCAGCAAGAGCCATGGAGATAGGAAGACAGTCTGATACCAAAGTTTGTGGGATTTCCCCATGTTAAAAAAAAGGCCAATTAACAGTTTACAAAAATGTTCTGCACCAGCTTGTTGCAAAACTATGTTGGAAATAAGATTACTATTTGTGCACAATTTATTATTTTCTCTTAAATAAGTAAAGGGGTGTGAAAGTCATAATTTTGGAGGTACAAATGCTATGCTGTTATCCTACCCACAAAATTTGGGGAGGGGAATGGTACGTTCCCTTGTAATAATTTAAAGCAAGCCGGTGGGAAGGCGAGATCGGGGGCTGTGACCCCCACTTTGCTTTTAAGGTTGTCAAAGCCTTTAATGGCGATAAAATATGTAATTGCAGGTTAATTATGATGCATATTATCATGGTCTTGCCCCCTTTTTAAATCCTGTATTGAGTTCCTCTTTGAGATACCAGTAGTACTTACAAGCTACATAAACTTGTGCTTTCTCTACTGAAAGACTGAATGTTACATCTAGCATTTTACCTTAAAATTAAAACACTGTGCATGATTTTCATGGACTGGGTATGTGCAACGTGTAGCTTCAGTTTAGATTGCTGGCGACACTCTTTTATTTTTATTTTCAGCATCGCTGTGTATTACTGTCTCGGGGTATTTCCTTATGAGAAACAAGGTAAAAATTCATAGTGACTTATAGCCTAGCCCAATTACCAAGGGAGATATCAATAGTTGAAAATTGAGTTTACAAATGAGATTAAATTATAATTTGCTAGACACTGTTACGTCAATATCTTCAGGATTGATGACGATAGGGTTGGCCACTCCTATCCCATGCATGTGTTGGATTGACGCCTCTCTCGTGTTACAATGGAGTAAGCATGTCAAAAGTTTACATGCTAAGAATTGGCAGATGTGCATTCGACTTACAGTGCTGCAAGCTTCAATGACGAAAGAAATTTGCACATACTAGCAGAGGCACCCAAACCCCAACCAGTAGCTCCTTATTATAAGATGGCTATGGCAATTAACCCACACAAAATAAAAAAGTCATGTTTACCATCTTAAAAGGTAAGTCTCTGTACCTGTATTTGGTACTTGAGGTCCTACAGATTTTTATGGTTTCCTAAGCTTGAGAGAAAGAGGTCCGTACACGTGCACAAGGTATAAAAAATAATTTACAATTTTGTTAATGTTTTACCTTTTTGCACTTATGTTTTGCATGGCAGACTGTTGTATGATTACTCAAAGATGACACAGGGTCTGAATATGTAATACTAACAGTACCACACCACAGATTGTAAATATGTTATTTTATTGGTCTACAAGTCTTGTTGCATGTTTATTAATTCTATATGTTTGCTGTTCATGCGAACTCCAATAACTGCAAGTACCTACAGCTTTTAATTCCACTGCACACTATGTTATAGTCATGTTTCATAACTTACAATAGCTAATGCAGCTTCTGTGCTTTAAGTTTACAAAGTGTATGTCGGTCTATTACTGCATTCAGGGAAGGACAGTTAATGTGGCTGTATGACAGGAAGGATGTTGGGAAGGTTCTTACCAAATTTTGAAGTGAGCAAGACATGTCTTTCCAGATCTATAGTTGGGACTCCCTGGAGGAGAAGTCCAAGGTTGCCCCATGGTGATCTATGAAGATCCAGCTATTGGGGAGTCTATTGGGATGAATAGACTTGAGGAGGCAGTGTTACACATGGACCCCCACGCATGGCATGCACAGCTGTCCCACCGCAGTGGGGGGGGATGGGTCACAATGACCCAACCACCGTTAGTCGCCTGGTGGGTGGGACGATTGACAGCTACCTGGATTGGAATTACAGTCCCCCTCATCTTCCTTTGTGGAGATGTCTGTGGCTACAGGTTATTGAATGAACTTTTTGGAAATCTCCCTTCATGCTTAGAAGATCTGGACTATAGCCAGAATATTGGCAGTTTTTGGTAGCCACCTGGTGGAATGCAGCGAGCGGTGAACAAAGTAGAGGACTGGTGGCAAGGGTGATGGCAGCAGACGGGAGTGCGAGGTTGCTGCGAAGGGAGAGTTGCCCCTGTGGGTGCAATGCGGCTGTGTGCAGGAGTGCTTGGGGTGCCCCGAAACATTCTGGATGGTGAGGACTAGTGGTATCTGGACTGAAACGGGGCGGGAATGAATGGACGAGTGATGCGGACTTGATTGTGAAAACTATAACTGCCAATTATCAGGTGTATGATATTGATGGTGATTCAGTAGCTATTATAAAACTGTTTATAAAGGCTGGTTTTAAGTGTGTGTTGATTTCTGTGAGGGTACTGATGATAGTTGTAAATAGCAAGTTATAGACATTTATTGTCAGATCTTACCTAAGTCCAGAGCAACCTATGGAATGATTGTTAATGAATTAGGAAATTATTAACTCATTTATTTAATCAAAACCTTAAAGAATGTAGCTGTTCAGATCACTGTATTACATTGGAAACATGAATAATATTTGTTTCTAAGATTAGCAGACTTTTGTGTGTCATATAATGATATACAATTAAATCATTATATTCATTACTTTAAAACTATATTGTTATATTTGGTTGAGAGTAATTTTATCCTCTATGATAATTAAAACAATTTGCTGAACCAGCAAGATGGAATAATGTTGTTGAAAAATATTGGTACTCGGAAATAACATTCTGGTCCCGCCGGGGTGGATTGTGAAATGTAGCATTTTCATGTAACAAAATTACCGCTACAGCGAAAAAAGATATGGCTTGACTAGTCTCATTAGACCTCAGTTGTATCTTCCCATTCAACGGATGTCAATTTGTTGATAAAAAAGGTAGTTAAAAGGCTGACTTACATGCGTTCAGACACATGGAAGTCAGTTTATAGCCCACCAAATTTAGAGCAGCTTGTTGCCAGAAAAAATATTCAGTGAATTAAAATTAATATTTTGGGATGTGATAGCAGTACTGAGAACTTGGCAACAGCCCCAGGGAGACACGGGGTCTGTGAATTCTGAAGTGATCAGTAATGAAGTAATCATGCAACCAAACCTGCAATAAATTTGCCACCATTTGCCACTTATCTACTTTCAATAGTGGTTACACAGCATGGATTAAAATCGTGATACATTTGTTGTCGTTATACAGAATAAAGTTGCAGATAGACATACTAGTTTTACTAACCAATTTCATCTCTTCAGGGAGAAGCATTATTAACAGTTCAGATATTTCCTATAGCCGCAGTAAACTACGGTGCAAACACAAAGGACCTATTAGAAGCTAATATAGTCAGCAAAGGAATTAAGAAACCTTGTTAGAGAACACATTTAAGGGCTATTTAGATGCACTGGAAGTACAGTAGATTGTTGAAGAGTTTTAAGGAGGCGGTGATAGTTCACTTAGTTATTGACAAGTTGTATCCAATGTCTAGACTGAACTAATTTTACCTCCTAAGCAATTAATTGCCTACATGACTGAGTAATTCCAGCACATAAGCAGATTCTGTCAAAGGTAAATTAAAATAAGTCATCTAATGTGTACATAAGAACTACTAAATTATGTGTACATTGTGATGAAACACATTATATTAATGCAAATTATTCAAAAAGGATAGCGTAAAGAAACAACAGCTCCTAGCTCACAAATATAACCCCTGCTATAATTGTTAACTGCCAGGCCATATGTATTAGAGTAATAAATCAATTCAAACACTGCTAAATCGTTGTTGTTGGTCCTCAAACATAAGAATGGGATTTTGCATGCTTCAGAGCTTGACTAATTCAAAATCACACACAACAGTTTATAAATGTGGCAGTAATTACATTCTTGCTATGTTACAAAATGAGCGAGTGAATAGATTTGGGTGGCTCTTAACAGCGAGGTCTTGAGAGCAACAAATAAGTATTGCAAGGTGCTGCCTTATGTACGTACTCAGGCAGCAGGCAGCATGGAACAAGTAACAGATCTCTCCCCCCTTGTCCTGCTCACAGACAATGAACTCCTGCAGTATGCCCTTTTTCTGCCTCGTTTATCCTTCCCCCCCCCCTTTTTTTTTTTAACACAAACTTTACGTTTATGGGGGAAACAAAAATAATGAGGGGACAAAATATATTTTTGTGCAACTTTTTATTCTTGGGTTTTACATATGAAATAACAAGAGTGGATGGAACTGAAAGTACAATCCAAAGACTTTCAGAAAAATTTGAAATATTACCATGGACAGTGGAACCATGTTATTGCGAGTATGGCCTATAGCATCACGTATGCCATTGCGATAGTTTTTAAATGCAGTCATTTTCCCTATCATTTGAAAGATATTTAATTTTGTTTATAACGCATGAAGTGAGTTTATAACTGTAATGAAGCCTTTCACTATAGTGATACAAACATTTGTATTTCATATTTTTTAAAATGTTTAAACATGTCACATCGCAAATGACATTAACCCATTTGCCACACCCAAGCCAGCCTTTGTTAGTCTGTATCGCGTGGCGTCACTCGCGTCAGATGGGGGAATGTGTAAAGAGGTGCGTGCGGGTGTTGGGGTGAGGAGGGGTACGAAGGGGAGAGGTACAATCGGAAGTGGAGCTAGTAGTGGTCAAAAGTGGCGGGGGGGATGTTGGATTTAGTCTACGAGGGGGTGGAGGAGAATGGTATTTACTGTTGAATGTAGGAGGGATGGTGAGATGCTATTCGCCTACCGCTCCCGCTATGTTGTGGGGGTAGGAAGAGACTGCAGTTTCTCGCTTCTCCACGTGCCAGGCGTGTAAGGTGAAAAGCATGATTACGTCTAGCAGTTGCTAGACAATGTTACATTATTTATGATGGTCCGTGCATTTTTTGCATCTTGTGTTGAGCAGATTTAAATCATGAGTGTAGCTTTATTTGTTACTTTTTTGTAAACCTTAGTTCTGTTTAAATGATGGCGTGTGCTAATACAAGAAAAATACTTGACATTGCAACAAAGTTCTAAATCATATGCTAGATTTTCAAATGTACGTGGCCTAAATAAACACCCTTTTATTGTAGTTCATTATATAAAAACTGCAACAATATTTGTGTGTTGAGTATTTCTTACTTCGGTACGAACAGCGAAACATTTATCACATTTAGTTCTTTCGATGAAGTTAAAATTTATTTTATTTCCTTACAGACAAAATTTTTCACTGCATCATTAAAACACTCTCTCATAAGAAGAACCGCAAAACAATCATGTCTCACAAAAGACGTTTAACTAGAGTTCTCCACACCACTAATAAAATAAACGGAACCATAACTAGTATATTGTGTGGTCATAACAAAAATAAAACAAATTCGGAATGGCAACCAACTATAGTAGCCTACATACTGTTGTGTGAATTATANTGGTCATAACAAAAATAAAACAAATTCGGAATGGCAACCAACTATAGTAGCCTACATACTGTTGTGTGAATTATACAGTTGAGTTGAGCAGAAATATCAATACATGTTGCAATTGTGAAGTACTTGTAAACTTATGCCGGTAATTCACACTTTTCTATAGTAAAACAAGTTAAATCATAAGTTTTTCATTTGTTGTAAATGTCTGTTTTCAATGTTGACTTTTTTAATTTCCTTCAAAATATTATTCCTGGTTGTCCAAATATTTTTCTAACCTACCATAAAGCTACATTTGTTTACATTTGAACAGATAGGTGTGTTGTCTGCGGGTTGGAACAGAACGAGAAAGTAACATCTGTTCATGGTGCCAGCCCTTTCCTTAGAAAATTTACAGTGTCTACACATGGGACTGAAGGAAGTGTATTATTGATCTGACATTTGCTTTGTGAGCATGAGTGAAGTAGCACGCTGATTGGTGGGTGACTAACATCCTCACGCCTCTTCCGCTTGGAGGAGTCGAAGAAGAATAGAGGAAGCAATGCCGTGCCTGCCGGTCATTACATAATACCGCTGTTAGACGTCTCGATTTTTTTTTTGTATTAACTTGTTGCTGCATACACGCAGTTCATGGCAATAGTTAAACACAGAATCTACAAGGGCAAATACAATAACAAAAAGATTACGGGGCCCTGTAAATTTTGTTATAATGATACTTCGCTATAGCAATAATTTATTTTGCCATTGTCGACTATCGTTATAAACGTGGTTTCACTGTATACTTGTGTATAGCAGGCTCTCATGTATAGTGCACACCATAATTTTTTGCAATAAAATATTCTTTTTTTCCAGATTGAAACTATATCAACAATTTGTGGTGTCCCATTGAATAAGTATGTAAGAAATTTTTCTTTCTTTACATTTGCATGTGGAGATATCTGTTTGGAAACAAAAACACTTTAATTAGATAACTCTTGCGCTAAAAGCCAAAAATATTGCGACAGCAGCTTCTTCTTTATTGTTGCCATATTTTTGGAACCTTAAAATGCACATACATCACCATTTATTTTTCGTTCAGACCTGTACATACCTTTATCTAAAAAAAAATTTTCTTTCTCCGTAGCACCATCACTGTGATTTACCAATAATGTTTTAAATTTCCGGCCAACACTTAACGTTGCTGTTTGAGGTTCTGATTATGTACCAAGTTTCAGTGAAATAAATTTTATTTTACAACTGCTTTATTTATTTTTGTGGTGCCTTCTTACAAACTACATTCATGAAAATTTTTAAGGCCAAAGACTAGTTTCTAAAACCAATTTCTTGAAATTGGAAATGGTGAAAACAGATGTTTAAGTCATGGTCCAGGACTATGCAGCACATAGTTATTACGTCATTAAAACACGAGTTGCTGCTGAAAGTGACGCAGAGGCAATTACAGATGGGAAGACTGTATCAGTTAAGTGGCTTGCGCATCTTGGCCTTGGGCATGTAAAATATGTCTTAATATGGAGCATCCTTAACCATAAATGGACTGGCTGTGTTTTGTGAGCTCTATTTTTATTCAAAGTGTTCCCCATTCCACAACAAAGACCTTGAGAGTGCACACAAAGGACTCACGTATCACCACTGCCTTCCAGGAGGCTTTATTTTTGGAGTAAAATGCAAGTGGCACATGGATAAGTAGTGCAAATACTAATATTCTTAAACTTGTGCAAAGTTACAACCATTTTCAAAGGAAAAGAAAACATTCCCGAACAAGTAGCATTGACAAATTTTTTTTTTTAAATTGGATAATTAAAAATTACGTAATTCTAAATTTAAAATATTGCCCTAACATTTTGAATTATCTAGGTTTTATTGTATTATATTACAGTCATTGTACATAGGGATGAGTCGATACCACATTTTCTCGATACTCGTATACCAGTATCGAAACCAAATTATTCTCTTGATACTGATCTCGGGTAATTATCACATAAGGAGAAAACTTCTTGACTTGGTACAAATTTTACTTTGACTGGGTGCGTTTCAGAATAACTTGACCTAGCTGAAAACTTTGCAGCGTCTTACAAATTTTTTTGACTAAATTTTTATTTCCTTGCAGTATATAAATGTTTTAATAAAACTAACCAAAAGTAGATGAACACAAAATGACACAGGTGAAAATTTTACTTAGACTTGCAATATTTCAATGTCTTAAGAAAATAAACTGTGAAAATACCAAAAAAAAAATCTACTTGGTTGCAGCTTCTACATCTTGCGATATTTTAAATTTTTAGAAGATTAACTTACAGTGCATACATGAAAACAAAACTTCTTACACTTAAGTTGTATAGAAACTCACCTTCTAAAACAAATGGTGAACAGCATGTAGTTCAAACGTACTTAACCAATGATAAAGTATCAACACTGTTTCTTTCAATTCTATACCGGGTGTTCACGAAAAAATGATAATAAACACCACAGTGGGATAGATAAGTACAAATGGAGCATATTTCATCACGCAACCAATAATCTAACATCCATAGCCTTGCTAATGACTGTGGCAATGTGCAAGGGTGGGTAGGCTACAGGCAGTGCAATGAAATTACACTTTATTTACACATTTGGGCTGAAGGCATGGGGACAGAGTGTGTGTTTGATGTCTCTGTTCAACACAGGCGGTGCTGCGCTGAAGCATGTTGTGACACACATGTGCAAAGGTTTACAGCGTAATGAGCTCACCCCTCGTGTCAAGTGGTGTGGCCACCCAGCCAGAAGTCAGGTGAGCATGGTGGCCATGCTATGGAAGATCCCCTACCTATCCACCTGTTCGGGAAGTGCATGTCGAGGTGCCGGCGAAATGAGGCAGAACCTCATCCTGCTGAAACCACATCGCCTCACGAGCATCTAAAGGAACTTCCTCCAAGTATACCGGTAACGCGTTCTGCAGGAACTGTAGATACGTAGCACCTCCGAAACTGTGACTGTGCGGTACTGATCGGTGTTACCAGGAACGCAGACCTGCGCACAGGCTGGTTACAACACCACGTACACGAGGTTGGATCCCTGCCCCTATGGATGCTGGACTATTGAGTCATTGATGAAACATGCTCCATTTGTACTTATCTACCCCACTCTGGTGTTTATTATAATTTGTTCGCGAACANTGAGTCATTGATGAAACATGCTCCATTTGTACTTATCTACCCCACTCTGGTGTTTATTATAATTTGTTCGCGAACATCCGGTAGAATCACGGTACATCTGTCAAATGATAAAAGATAAGTACAAAGATATGGGACACGTATTAGTATCTAAAACATCAAGGGGCCGAACTGCTGGAGCTGTTTTTATATGCCAAGTCATGCAGTTGTCAAAGAAACCAGTTCAACCACAAAAATACATGTAGTATTTGACGTATCTTCCAAGACTAGNGTCAAAGAAACCATTTCAACCACAAAAATACATGTAGTATTTGACGTATCTGCCAAGACTAGCAATGATATTTCTTTTAATGATGGTTGAAGTCTGGGCTTACAATACAGCAAGTTCTGTACTCTTATTACATCAAGATTTTCCACTCTCCCGGTTGATTTCACTGCCGACATTGAGAAAAAAAAATGTACCTTCAAATTCAGATGGATTCCATGGATACAGATCTACAAATAATAATCTGGAGAAAGTCCTTGGAAAACGAAATTCAAATTTATTGTCTCACTACATAACATATCTATGGCACAGCATCATCTCGACTACACATTACATCAAACAAGTGACTCTTGTTGAATAACTGGAACATCCATTTGCTGCTATGATATTTCAAAAGGAATGTTTATTGTTTATGTAGACAATTTCATAAGTGGTACACAAACTCTTGAAGACGTTCTGAAAATACAAACAGAACTAATCAGTTTGTTAATCACGCAAGTCGGCATCAAACTGCTCAGAAGTCACAACTACTATTTCAACAGAGCTGAGTGAAAAGGTTACACTGATTGTTACGAATAATGATGGTGTCAATCGTGCTTTGGGTTTATTATGGAAACCTCCTTTAGATCAATTTCTGTTTAGANGGTTTATTATGGCAACCTCCTTCAGATCAATTTCTGTTTATTATTCAGTGGCTTTGATCCGTTCATGATCCAAGGTGACACCATTAAAGGTGTTGTCCATCCCTCGTCTGGAACACTGTGCATCATTAATACACTTAAGAAATAAAACAAAGACCAGTCCGAGTCTCCATATCAGCACCGCCTTTATGTGGACTGATGATTCAAGTGTTATTCTGTGCCATAAAGTCGATGGAACACCCTCGTTCCGAACATAATGAGAGAAATCCAAGAACATTCTACTGTTTGAGACTGGAATCATGTTTCTGGCGAGGACAATCCAGCCAAAATTCTATCCTGGCTCTCGGATAAATGAATATATGGTGTTATGGTTCCACGTGGGCATTGAAGTCACCAAACTNTGAATATATGGTGTTATGGTTCCACGTGTCCTCTGCATAAAACTACACCCAAAGCCATTGATGAATGGCTAGAGCACAGGCAAACCATTGTTAATCTGACAGGAACAAGACCAGCTGTTGATTTAATAATTGAAAAATTTTAGATTCATCTCCCAATTGCAGATCATCAAAGTATATGCAGGAGTATTGTCAAGCAAAGAGCTTTTCCAGGCACACTGTGTCAGCATTAGAATTGTTCAACAGCAAGAGTTTTATTAGCAGTGCTTCAATTCAAACCTCTCACCAGGTGAGCTCTAAAAGTAAACTCCAAGGATATTTATCCATTTGTGGATGAATCACAGTGCATCAGGGTGGGTGAAAGATCTTCACTCCATATAGTCTGAAGCATCCATTGATTCTACAACAAAAACATCTAACATAGCTAATAATTCAAACCGAGTACTTCCATTTCCTTCATGCAGAACTTGGTTGACATTGGCATCCCTCAGACAGCAGTTTTGGGTTCTGAAAGGAAGAAATTAGGTTTGCCAAGGGATCCACAAATGTATTTCTTGTTCTGGTTAATTATTCAATTTGTTTGAGAGAGTAATTTTATCCTTTGTGATAATTGAAACACTGCTGTGAACCAGTAAGATCGACTTATGTTGTTGCATGGTCCCCCAAAATTACAAAAACTGGCTAAGCCCACAGGCTAATAATAATAAAATATATTTTTATTTTGTGAAAAAAAGTTACATTCACATGACCAAACACTTTTTTATGTTTTTGTCACAACCAGGATTTCAGTGGATGAACTGACGTACATCAATTAAATACCTTGTAACCCAAATTAAACTTCATATTAAGTATAATGAGAGCTGTATGTTATCTGTGAATAAAGTTTTAGCTAATAAACACAATAAAAATATTGGAAATTTTTTTAAAAAGCCATATTACTGTTAACAATATATTAAAAAAAACACTTCACCTCAACTCACCTAAATAAAGAATATAACATCACAGAGTACCATTTTTATATACTTTTGTGTGTGTGTGTGTGTGATAATATGTAGTGACAGTGTTTGCAGAGGTGAGTAGGCATAGTTTAAAACCAACTCTGAGTGTGGTTGTGTTTGTTTACAGTGGTTGAAAACTGAAAGTAATAAAAAATGTAGAAGAGCGGAAACCATATGACATTCTATCAGCACTCCCCATCAGTCACTTCTGCAGCAGAGGGTCGGGCAGTAAAATAACTGTGCCTGGACAGCAGTTGAAAGTGGCATTAAGTGATGCAGTTTGGATGCTGGAGTTAGTTTTGAGCTAAGCAGTTTAGAAAAGAACCAGTGCACTCATTTTTTGTTTGGATATGTGTATAGTTTGACGCGTGCCACTGTTCTTACCTTAGGTCTATCCAAATATATATCACGTTGCTGTAATGTAACNTTAGCTAATAAACACAATAAAAATATTGGAAATTTTTTTAAAAAGCCATATTACTGTTAACAATATATTAAAAAAAAACACTTCACCTCAACTCGCCTAAATAAAGAATATAACATCACAGAGTACCATTTTTATATACTTTTGTGTGTGTGTGTGATAATATGTAGTGACAGTGTTTGCAGAGGTGAGTAGGCATAGTTTAAAATAACACTTTGCATGTCAGTTTGTCATTTCTGTGTAACAAAAATTTGACAATGTTTACCACAAACACCCATGTAACATGCTCACATTTTTTCCAAAATTAGAACTGCCAAAAGTCGGGCGCACACAGATCATAGAGCATGCATGATACATGGGGCAGTCTGCGTGGGAGACTTCGCAGTAGTGTGTGTGTGTGTGTCTGGCACATCTCGCTCACACAGGTGGTCAGACGTCTTGGCGCAGTTACAGAGCCACGTGTAGCAGTTATCAGTTAATAGTATACAAAACAGCATCATTTACCAGTCTAGTTTCATTTGTTTTGTACATCTGTTATCTATCAATCCGTTAGTAATGAACAACTCTGAGTGTGGTTGTTTGTTTACAGTGGTTAAAAACTGAAAGTAATAAAAAGTGTAGAAGAGCGGAAACCATGTGGCATTCTATCAGCACTCCCCATCAGTCACTTCTGCAGCAGAGGGTTGGGCAGTAAAAAACTGTGCCTGGACAGCAGTTGAAAGTGGCATTAAGTGATGCAGTTTGGATGCTGGAGTTAGTTTTGAGCTAAGCAGTTTAGAAAAGAACCAGTGCACTCATTTTTTGTTTGGATATGTGTATAGTTTGACGCGTGCCAATGTTCTTACCTTAGGTCTATCCAAATATATATCACGTTGCTGTAATGTAATGCTTCACGTATAAATGATTGTACAAGAAATCTTAAGTGACGGGACCAAAAAAATTTTTTACTTGTGAAAAAGGATATTTGTTAGACAATAGAAGCTGATAATTTCAACATTATTTAAGAAATTGTGTGGACCACTCAAAATTTTCTGTGGATACAGTTTATTGGTACATAGAGAATCCACTTTTTATCTTAATTTAACCCAACCACCTCTATTACTTTTGCATTTTGTGTTTAAACTCCAAAAAATACTTATCTATATAATTATTTTTAGTGTGCAAACATTAAACTATATTGTGAATCTTAAATGTTACCACACACAGGAGAAATTTCCATTTCACTCACAAAAATATAAATATTTGTTCATAAATTGTTATGGTTTATACAGTGCTTTCAGCTGCGCTTTAAGAGAAGCCAACTTCAGTTTTGCATTATGGAGAACTTTCTCTGCTCCTGCAATATCTGGAGGCAGGTCACAGAAGCCTTTCAGCTTTGCACGCAATGCTTTCACTTCTGTCTCAAGTTCTGTTCGCCTCTCAAGCTCGGCCATGCATGCTTGTGGGGTCACTTCTTCCATGTGGAGCCTGTCTATCTTGGCCTGAGAACACCAGAGAAGCCAGAAACANAAGCTCGGCCATGCATGCTTGTGGGGTCACTTCTTCCATGTGGAGCCTGTCTATCTTGGCCTGAGAACACCAGAGAAACCAGAAACGAACAATTACAATCCCACAAAACGTGGTCAAGTTGGCAACAGGCGTGTGTCAATCCCTTAACTCAAATAGATGCAGAAACTATTGAATTAGCAATAGCATTCTCATTACACCGGATTTTATTTGGACATCTATAATTTTAATGCTTCTGCAACCTACAGTGCTCATAATTAAACTTATTTATAGACTGTTAACTGAGCACATTTGAAAGTCCAGCTTAGGATCAACTTTTCTTCTGAGGTTGTATCCTTCTGCCATTTGTAAAATTAACATTGTGATGGTCCATCTCACAACAAGAAATGCTAACTTCAATGGCCATAAATTTAAACATTACATTCTGAATACAACACCAAGTCTTAGAACTATTTTTCCCAATTTGCTGCCATCTTAAACGGAAGCCACCATGCCAGTGTGTACTGTAGCATATATGTAGTTATGGGCAATATATATTTTTTTTAAATTGGTTTCAAAAGTGCTTACTTTATCATAAACAGCCTTTACTACGCTGCTCATTAGCTTTTGTGAACCCGACCACTGGCAATTTGAAGAAAACTTGTAACTGGTCTGCAAGGTGGACAGTACGTATGCTCTGCATGTCATATGACAAGATAGTGTAGCCACCAGTGTAACCTTGTAACACAAGTGTAACTCTTCCGTGTGCTTCGCCATGGAAGGACCCAAGAGCACAACAGGAACATAAAACTGTTGTGAAAATTACAGAAACTCATAGCGTTGCAGAATTTTTTTTTAACGAGACTTGATGTATTTAAAACACACAATTTCAATATAGGCATTCTGAGTTGTATCTTTAATTCACAACCCATTCCTTTCATCATTCAGAGGCTGGCAAGCCTGCAGCAGAATCTCAAATGAAGGAACTTTCACAGTTTTNGTGAAAATTACAGAAACTCATAGCGTTGCAGAATTTTTTTTTAACGAGACTTGATGTATTTAAAACACACAATTTCGATATAGGCATTCTGAGTTGTATCTTTAATTCGCAACCCATTCCTTTCATCATTCAGAGGCTGGCAAGCCTGCAGCAGAATCTCAAATGAAGGAACTTTCACAGTTTTNGCAACCCATTCCTTTCATCATTCAGAGGCTGGCAAGCCTGCAGCAGAATCTCAAATGAAGGAACTTTCACAGTTTTTTTTTAATAGCTATGTTAGTTTCACAGTGAACTAAACCAGGCAATGGAAATTTATGCAGCATACCGTTGACTTACATCGTTCACGGGACTGGCAGGTGATCTAAGTAAAATGCAACGACCTACATTAAAAGTTGTCAATACTTACTTCAAGTTTTTCTGCTGTCTTCTTTTTCTTTTGTATAACTGAAGGTGGTTTGGTTTCCAGTTGCATTTTCTCAAGAGACAATTTTTCATCTTCGACAATCTTCACGACATCATTTAATTTCCTAAAAGATAAGCAATACTTTAATTAAAAAATTTGGTTCTTAAAGGAACATCATAACATCACAAAAACTGTTGCACACATTCAACATACTGTTTAGTCATTTCCAGATTATGTGTCTCTTCAACCAACATTTGTGCGAGTTTCGATGCATCTTCCTTCATCTTCCTCCAGTGTCTATTCTTGGAAAATGAATCCAGCTGCTGGAATGCATGTATCACTGCACTGGCTGAAGTAGACCCTCCAGCCAAAGCCTGCAAGCCACCAGAAAATAGTTAATAAAAGAGAAAAAAAAAAAAAAAGAGTTTAGTTTATACGTCACCTGTTACACCCTACAAGGACATACCTGTCATCTGATTCAAAGAACAAATGTTCTTTTACCTTTCCTATCAAAGATAAAAATTTCTATCTTGTGATGTGTGTGTGGTGTACGCCATACGTGCATGTCAAGTCTGCATTCAAATTAGTTACTGTTACTTTATTAGTTGCCAGCACAGTAAAATCGGGTACAGACAGGAGGGGGAGGAGATGGCCCTGACAAAGTTACTAGCAGTTTGACAAGCGGGTCATCCCATATGAAATCATCAAATTTAAAAAAAAGTCACCTATTGTGGAGTTTTTGTGTCATTTAAAAGCTTATTTAAGATACTAGTACACTGTATATTTATATTATAAAATACATTTTGTATTTTCAAGATGGCAGCCATCTGCTTTCAGCATTCAGATAACTGTTTTTACCCCACTTTATACCCCACCTTGCTTCAAAAAAGTGGCATTTACAGAGCTGATTTTTTGTATGCTTAGTGTCTACATGTAGAACAGTGAGCAACATCAAAGTTATCAGAGTTGAAGACTTCCTTCCTAGAAAAAAAATAGTCTCCAACTTGGGGAAAAATAAAAATGTGAGTTTTTTTTTATGAAAAATACTCTTGATGAATAGCTATAGGGCACAAGTTGTCCCATTCTGTTATTTTCACCCCTGCTGAATACACGGACCTTTGAAAAAAAAAAAAAAAAAGTTGATTTTTAAATTTAATCTATTGTGCACTATATAATCCCACTTGATTCAGAATGTGATTAATTAAAGTCTGTCGAAGGAACGGAAATGTGAACTACCTTTGCTTTAGTTGAGGAACGTGCCAATATAAGTTTTCTTTATGCTGGCAAGTAACCTCAAAACATCAAAAACAGCTTTATGCATAACAAACACCAAATCACTGCAAAAGTTATTTCATTCTAGCTGTGGTAACAGTCAATTAAATTTTACTGCTATGTCCACATTTTAGTTTTCTTTTTGTACATTCACAATTCAATTTTCAGTCTAATTTACAGTCGCTGTTTATACAATTATACTAATATTTACTAATTTACACACTCCATGTTTATGCAGCAATTTTATTGTCTATGTAGTGTGTGCCATTCCCTATATGAAAATCACTGATAACATTTCTCACGTTTTGTTGCCTATGTTGTGTGTTCTTCCATTGTAAATTTCTACTACCTCAAGAGGTGACAACGTTCTTAAAATATTCACTTGTTTCACTCATGCCAGTTCCTTTGTAATTATGAAGTTCCTTTGTAATTATGAAGTTCTGTGATGAGTATTTGTAGACAGCAAGATTATCTCCATCTACTGGAACACAACCATGATACTGTCTTGTATGGGAATGGTTTCAGCTTCTTGAAATCACCTTTCAAAGTAACTTCTCTTCACAAACCATATCTTCTGACGGCACGAAGAAAATTGATATTCCAGAAATTTTGCTTGAAAAAAATTTGAACATTTTTTGTGGTAATACAATGCGATTTTCAGTAGATCTTTGCAAAATAGCCTTTGTCACAAGAAACTGTACCTCTGGCTCCATCACATGTGATGTGACAAAAAATGTCATTCAGCAGACAGACCGAAATCATCTTTGTGCATAGCCAGGTTAAAGTTTTTTTTGTTTTTGTATTGAGCAACTGAACCGTCACTAAAATAATACACTTTTGTCCAGTTGGGAAATCTGTCTTTCAAATGCTGAATCAGAAGTTTCTGAAAGGCACGAACAGCTACAGTGCAATGTGTGAAATAGTCGCTGACAACACAATAGGTTTCACACTTTGTGTAATCACTTTCTTTGCAATATACAACAAATGGGTGTAATGTGGCTGGTGCGTTAACCCAATGAAATGCCTGTACTTCATCTTGCATCACGAAAGTATAGTTTTCTGAGAAATCTCCCAAAATTATGCACTCAGCAGAAGTAAAATCTTTTTATTTTATTTTAGAAATTCAGGTTGATATTTTGCTATAAAGTGAAGGATTTTTAATTTTATCAAGTTTTCCTTTAAATGAATAAAAAACTCTTCCATAAGTTTCTCTAAGGTGGCAAGCCCACAGCGGTCAGTTGACAACCACTGTTTGTACTTTACTTCACTCAGTAGCTCATCTTCTTCACAGATGATTCCATCCAGTTCATCAATTCCACAGGACATTTATGACATTGTGAAAGCATACAACTTTCTTTTGAATCGTCACTATCATTTTCATTGAATCTCTGTATGACATTTTACTCACTGTAGCTGCCAACATTAATTTCACATTTTGGTGCTGTGGGCGCACACATACAGAATGTGTGCCACTGGCATCAGGTAGCACCCAACCCTTGGGCCTTAATGAAGCAAACTTTGCAAACCCTATCTTTATACATGGAGGAGTTTCTTTGAATTTCAAGTGAACACTTAAATTAAAGAGTACGAGATATTTTTGTTCTTTTGTCTTGGTTCCACTTGGAGATCTGACTGCTGCGCAGTCCTTTAAACCAGGCATGAATCTGCTTACATCATCACTCTTGTATAAATCTGTTACAACTTTTACGGTTTCATTACTCAAGCGATTTCAACTTTTTTTTTTATCAACATTTGGCAGCACACCATGTTTTGCCTTCAATATTTTCTTGCATTTCTTACTAAATATTCACTGCACTTAAACTCAACTTTGATTTTAGAAATACTCCAGCATTTTGATACCAAACTTAAAATTTTGTATTTCTCATCAAATGTGCTAGCACGTGCGAATTTCTCCTTTAACTTTTCTATTACTTCAATCAAGGTAACCTAAATTATTTGGAGTAATTTCTTCATGGTTAGTAGCACCACTGGAAAATGAGATACTTGTTTCTAATATTACATGATGGGTTATCAATCTTTTGCTCCATTCTTTGTCTTCTTTTACACTGAGGAAACCTTTGTAAACAGGAGATTCATCCGGAGCAGCACGTGTGAGGTTAACCTATTCTACAGCAATGCATTCTGGCTCAAAATTACCATCATAGTTGTGCTCTTCTCCGTCAAACTCTAATTCTACAGTTGTATTCAACTTTTGAAAACAGTGTGCACATTACCTGGTATAAGTTTCAGATGCTCATGTTTAGCAGACAGCTGCATAGTGATTTCCCTTTAGGACTTAAAAATAGGTTTCTTGTGCATGACAAATGGGCCACAACATTTAATACCATACAAATTAAAGATTTTGTCAACATATTTCTTGTAATTATATGTACGGATGTTTACCACTTCATCCACACCTGTTCTAGGTCTAATTAATGCTTTTATTTCATCACTTATATCACTTTCAATTATTAAATCTGATGATCTAGAGTAAACAACTTTATGGCACTCATCCTTAACAAAACAGCCAACAGAACACTCCATTGTCACTTGAATTTAATAAAAAAATGCCACCAGGACAGGCAACGAAAGACTGAAGCTCCATGCAGGATGCGTCTAATCATGCGCTTATCTGCATGATGCAATCTCATGAAACAGTTGCTTCATCTTCAGACTTTCGGATATTACAGAGCGGTTACTATTACACGTAATAACATGACTTACAACATCTCCTTGTAAATTTTGCCTTTGATTTTTCTAAAGTTAAACTGTCTATAATTTTCCAATTACAGTATAGTAAGTGAGCGTTTATTTATTTTTATTTATGTAGTTGCAAAATTGTGACAAAAGATAAGATTTCTAAATGCATCTTTCGTGAAGCAGGGTGGGGTAAAACAGTTATCTGAATGTTGAAAGCAGATGGCCGCCATCTTTAATATACAAAATGTATTTTATAATATAAATATACAGTGTAATAGTATCTTAGATAAGCTTTTAAATGACACAAAAACTCCACAATAGGTGACTTATTAAAAAAGTTACGACTAGTTGCGTAAACCTCCGAAATCTGTGAAATTTGCTTGCAGTGTGTATGAAAAATGGCTGCCATTATCCACTTGCTATAGGTAAAAATCTAAATTAATGTTTTTCTTTCACCCCGAGGATAGGTAACATAGGAACAAATTTTTATCAAAATCAAAAATGGTGCAGCTTCAGCCCCTTGATGATTTCACATGGAATGACTCAAACATTAAGTATGACAGTCTAGTATGGCTAAATTTCTCACATACATAAAATAACATTGTCAAAGACCTGATGAGAAATCCATGAATCAAGATAAAGTGATACTTTGAAACTGTAATGAACATGACATTAACGTTATGCCATTTCTAACTGTATTGTACATAAAACAAAGAGTGTCAATAATGTACGTAGCTATGGGCAGGGATTTTTTTTTAAGGACAAGTGCTCACGAACCATAAAAGAGCTACAGAAACTGCCCCAGTAAGGTGGCAGAGGTTGTGTGTGACAGCGATGCCTCAAACTTCTAGAATTAGCAGATGATGTAGGCAGGTGCATATAAGACATGTTTAGGCTGATCATTCATTGTTCGTTGTGGCCGGTGAGGCTTTAAAGTGTCCTCAGGCACAACCGGAGAGTGCTGGAGGGGTAGGCTGTGCTCCCCTCCTGGTGCGCTTACGGGTGGAAGGGACTGCCTCTGTTCGCCTGGTGCTTGCCATAGGTTGAGCGGTTGGTGTCTGAAAACCCACTAATGCCATGGAAAAAAGTGGGAGCACGAGTGATTGGTTCGGGCCCCACCAGAGGTTCTCTCTGGTGTTCCGATCACATTGAGGTTGGACTCGTGCTGGCAGTGGTAACTCCGCATGTTGGAGGAGGTCTGGAGAGATTCCCCCTCTCAAAGAAAGACCGGGCGGTGAGCGGCAACCTATTCCGGTTGTGTCCTGGAGAGACAGGTAATGGATAGAACCCCGGCCAGACCACACGCTTGGTATCTGAGTGCGAGGGTCTCAGAACCTTGTGGTAGGGTGTTCTCATGCTGTACTTGTGAATCAGGTTGGTGCTTTGGATCTGGTCAACTCAGGTGCTAAGCTGGGACACCTGCAATGAGATGGCGTGATCCCTCTCCCCCACAGATTGGGCGGTCGTAGCGGCGAAAAGGCCTTCGGGGCTAAGAGCGCTACGTAAAAATACAAAAGTACAAAGGCTGAGAAGTGCTCCTGTACGATTGTTTGTTATACTGACTTGCTTACAAACTGGACACTTTAAAATAACTTATACTAGGACTTTTAATACTGTAATGTTTAAATTTTATACCACTTGTGACCTATGTATATAAAGCAGTGGAATGATTGTCCCCATCATTCCACCTACAATTCTATTCCCATCACATAATACAAATATGGCACACAAACTTGGGTCTGTAAATTGCATTACTCCTACCTTTCAGCAGTGAAAACTCTGCATTATGATGGAGAAACACAACTAAGGTACATTGTACCAGAGTCAGATGTTCCATATCTTGCTACTAACTCTAGTATTCCAGCCTAGCTGCAACAAGTTCTGCTAAACAGAAGTTTACGAGGTGAGCAATTATAGTGGTTGAGCTCTTTGCTCAACCTGCCGATTTTGTTGAGTTGAGAGATTTGGGCGGCCCTTGAGACTCGCGAATGAAGGTGAAATGAGGTGAAAATGGAGCAGTGCCAGAATGCAAGGGTGGGGGAAACAGGAAAACCCGCTGACCAGCGGCATCATCCGGCACAATTCCCACTTGTGAAAATCCGAGGGTGATCCAGGCGGGGATTGTACCTGGTCCACCATGGTGGGAGNACTTCAATCAAGGTAACCTAAATTATTTGGAGTAATTTCTTCATGGTTAGTAGCACCACTGGAAAATGAGATACTTGTTTCTAATATTACATGATGGGTTATCAATCTTTTGCTCCATTCTTTGTCTTCTTTTACACTGAGGAAACCTTTGTAAACAGGAGATTCATCCGGAGCAGCACGTGTGAGGTTAACCTATTCTACAGCAATGCATTCTGGCTCAAAATTACCATCATAGTTGTGCTCTTCTCCGTCAAACTCTAATTCTACAGTTGTATTCAACTTTTGAAAACAGTGTGCACATTACCTGGTATAAGTTTCAGATGNCCGTCAAACTCTAATTCTACAGTTGTATTCAACTTTTGAAAACAGTGTGCACATTACCTGGTATAAGTTTCAGATGTTCATGTTTAGCAGACACATGCATAGTGATTTCCCTTTAGGACTTAAAAATAGGTTTCTTGTGCTTGACAAAAGGGTCACAACATTTAATACCATACAAATTAAAGATTTTGTCAACATATTTCTTGTAATTATATGTACGGATATTTACCACTTCATCCGCACCTGTTCTAGGTCTAATTAATGCTTTTATTTCATCACTTATATCACTTTCAATTATTAAATCTGATGATCTAGAGTAAACAACTTTATGGCACTCATCCTTAACAAAACAGCCAACAGAACACTCCATTGTCACTTGAATTTAATAAAAAAATGCCACCAGGACAGGCAACGAAAGACTGAAGCTCCATGCAGGATGCGTCTAATCATGCGCTTATCTGCATGATGCAATCTCATGAAACAGTTGCTTCATCTTCAGACTTTCGGACATTAGAGAGTGGTTACTATTACATGTAATAACATGACTTAAAACATCTCCTTGTGAATTTTGCCTTTGATTTTTCTTAAGTTAAACTGTCTATAGTTTTCAAATTACAGTATAGTAAGTGAATGTTTATATATTTTTATTTATGTAGTTGCAGAGGTTCTCTCTGGTGTTCCAATCACATCGTGGGTTGGACTCGTGCTGGCGGTGGTTAACTCCGCATGCTGGAGGAGGTCTGGAAAGATTCCCCCTCTTAAAGAAAGACTGGGCGGTGAGCGGCAACCCGCTCCGGTTGTGTCCTGGAGAGACACTAGGGGTATGGATAGAACCCCGGTCAGACCACACGCTTGGTATCTGAGTGCGAGGGTCTCAGAACCTTGTGGTAGGGTGTTCTCATGCTGTACTTGTGAATCAGGTTGGTACTTTGGATCTGGTAAACTCAGGTGCTAAGCTGGGACGGGACACCTGCGATGAGAGGGCGTGATCCCTCTCCCCCACAGATTGGGCGGTCGTAGCGGCGAAAAGGCCTTCGGGGCTAAGAGCGCTACGTAAAAATACAAAAGTACAAAGGCTGAGAAGTGCTCCTGTATGATTGTTTGTTATACTGACTTGCTTACAAACTGGACACTTTAAAATAACTTATACTAGGACTTTTAACACTGTAATGTTTAAATTTTACACCACTTGTGACCTATGTATATAAAGCAGTGGAATGATTGTCCCCATCATTCCACCTGCCATTCTATTCCCATCACATAATACTAATATGGCACACAAACTTGGGTCTGTAAATTGCATTACTCCTACCTTTCAGCAGTGAAAACTCTGCATTATGATGGAGAAACACAACTAAGGTACAATGTACCAGAGTCAGATGTTCCATATCTTGCTAATAACTCTAGTATTCCAGCCTAGCTGCAACAAGTTCTGCTAAACAGAAGTTTACGAGGTGAGCAATTATAGTGGTTGAGCTCTTTGTTCAACCTGCAGATTTAGTTGTGTTGAGAGATTTGGGCGACCCTTAACAACAAGGTCTTGAGACTCGCAAATGAAAATGGAGCAGTGCCAGAATGCAAGAGTGGGGGAAAAAGGAAATCCCTGAGAAAACACGCACACCAGTGGCATCATCCGGCACGATTCCCACTTGTGAAAATCCGAGGGTGATCCAGCCGGGGATTGTACCTGGTCCACCATGGTGAGAGGTAAGCAGACTCATCGCTCAGTCTCAGCAGCCCCTGCTGATTTAGTGATCCGTCTACCTCATGGAGGGGAGGGGGCATGGGTATTTCCCCCCAAGTGACCACACATCTCCTCTACTAATCCCTGGCATGGAGAAATTAGAAAATTCTTTCCCAACATTTACATAAGTACGCCTATAGGGAGGTGGGTGTGTAGTTCACTAAGGTCACACTGATATTTCTTCTGAGGGTAAACCTGACCTCTGGCACTCTGGGAGAAAACACAACCAATTTACACTAAGCTGATTATTTCTTCAGCAGGGTTGAATAAGGCATAATGTTGATATACCCTCAAAGACAGAATAACACAGACCGGGCTGGAGACCAGAGGCTGTGGTCCAAGGATATGACTTCTGGCATGGCATGGCATGGCTCAACATCTCGTTGACTATGGGTCAAAAGAAACAGGAATGTTGAAGCAAGAGTGAATGAGGGAAGAGATTTGTGCAGCTCTTAACAGCGAGGTATTGAGAATCGATGGAGTGATTGAGGTGAGTATGAATCAGTGGCAGATTGAAGGGGCGGGGGAAATGGGAGATTCCCGAGAAAACCAGCCAACCAGCGGCATCGTCTAGTACGATTCCCACGTGCGAAAATCCCACACACGCCCAGCCGGGGATCAAACCTGGTTCGCCTTGGTGGGAGGTGAGCAGGCTAACCGCTCAGCCATCGTGGCCCCAGGAATGGTAAAGGAATCAGCCATTGTGGCCCCAGGAATGGTAAAGGAATCAGCCATGGCCTACATTCACCTAGAAATAATTATGAAAAAACCATGGAAAACTGAAATCAAAATGGCCGGACCGGAATCAAACCTGAGTCCTCCCAAATGTGTTGACTGCGTTATCATTGCACTACAATGCTCAATAAGTGACACCTTGCTAAAGGAAAAAAATAAAAAATAATAATAACAACCTAGAGGAATTGATGACTGGTAGAATACAAAGCTTGAAATATGTAGTATACGTATGCGACAACAACCTCTTGTTTGTCCAACAATTTTCACTGTATGACACAACGTAGCCTATGTTATTGATATTTTGGAAGGCCTGCCAACTTAACCTAACCTTCAGTAACTGTTATGTTGTTTGATGATAACATCACACTTTCAAGAACATGTTAAAAATACTGCAGTCAGAAAAATGGAGAAAAGCATATTCACAAATATACAGAACAATACCTTTTCATGTTCCACCAGACAGCACACTGCAGCTTTGGCATCATCAGAAAGCTGGTCAAACGCAAGGCCAGTTTCCTCAAGTATGGCGCCAGTGTTCTCCTCTAAAACACATTTATCTTTTAAAACAATACTAAAAGAGAAATAATAGAAAACATACATGCAATATTGAAGCTAGACAAGGGGGGAAGCAGGGGGACACTATCCCCCCTCCAGCTGGTAGTGACAGGGGGTTAAGGGGATCTAGGTTTAGTACATTGCCACTGTAAAAATTGTTGCTAAAAATTTTTTTTAAATAAATATACCTTTTGTTTTTTTCTATGCAATGCACAAAATTAGATACAAATTTTAAAATCATTTACTAACGTTTAACCCATGGCAGAAACTAAAACATTTGTTCTCGACACTGTTTAAGGAAAAAAACTTAATATTATTGTGTAAGCGAATAAGCTCACTAAAACAATTGCCCAGAACTAATAAAAGTTTATTATAATACATAATGTATATGCAGGAAGAGAGAACATACAGTTCACGCAACAATTTCTGGTTGGCTGAAAGCTTATCAGTAGAAATTTTTTTTTAAATTTAAGAGCCTGTTGTTATACCCACCCTTTAGGCTGCTACCCTGATCCCAATACTGACCAGCCTTCAATCACGTCGCTCAATGCGCGAGACTGTACCCTGAGTGCAGTCACCAGCATTCCCCGGACAACTGCTTCCTCACTTGCTAGCCGTCATATGGCATCGAGAGGAGTGACAACCCCAGAAAGTGCAGGCCAAGGGTTAACGAGAAAATATAAGCCAGTGAAATGCGTAACAATGGCCATTAGGTGTTCTCCGAGAAACACACTACTTACAACACAGCATCTAACACAAGGCACTACTAAGAGTCATGATGATTACCAGAATTTTCGCCAACTAGTGCAGTGCAAGTCAAAAGTGTGCAATACCAGTGTGTGGGTAAATTAACATGTGAATGACTACAGAGTCAAGTTCTTTCATCCACGTGACACCATGTTTCTTGAAAACGTATAATTTTATTTATTAATTATAGTGATGCATTAACAGTAACCATATTTCAAGAGTTAATTGCACACAACATTAGTGACCCCTGTTATGTTGCATAGTATGTATGTGCAATTATGAACAGCCAAGTGGTAGGTTTAAGGAAAATACAGGATAATTTATGTGTGGAAAAGTAGTTGCATAATTTATCTCTCTCTTTTTTTTAATAGTAATTTTTGAGATTTGTTTTGTGTATTTATTTTTAAGTTGGTAACTTGTGTGCAACAAGGCTCACTGCACTCTTGCGTGCAGAGCCATTTCTGGGAGTTGGATACAGGCTGCAGTGATGGGCAGATGTGTATATCGTGGGGGAACTTGAATCTTTTGTAATAACTGGCCATGCAGTTTCAGTCACTCGTAACTACTTTCAGAACCATTCAGTTTTACTCCCCCACACATTTTGCCACTGCTTCTATTAACAACCCGCGCACTGTGACTTTACGTGCATAACACTGGCCTCCTACAGTTGGCTACTCATATTATCCTGTGTATCCACACAATTGCACCAAAACTAACCCCTTAAAAAGTTTTTTTAATCGAACTTGTGGAGGTCNGTAATAACTGGCCATGCAGTTTCAGTCACTCGTAACTACTTTCAGAACCATTCAGTTTTACTCCCCCACACATTTTGCCACTGCTTCTATTAACAACCCGCGCCCTGTGACTTTACGTGCGCAACACTGGCCTCCTACAGTTGGCTACTCATATTATCCTGTGTATCCACACAATTGCACCAAAACTAACCCCTTAAAAAGTTTTTTTAATCGAACTTGTGGAGGTCTTAAAATTTCTACTGTACCAATCTTCCCCTAATACAAGTGGATAATAAATTTTATTAGTATTAAGATGATGTGCATGAGCTTAATTCAATTCACCATTCATTCAACTGCCATCAAATTATAAGACATGTGTCTGTGGGGTGAAATTTATTGACAGGATAGAGTAGATCATTACACAGGAGCATTTCCAGGGGAGGGGGGTGATATTGGAACATATTCCCCCCCCAAAATAAAAATAAAATACAACTTTTATTTCTTTAAATATAAGTAATGTGTGGTCCCCCTTGAACATGAAGGATGTTTATAGCATTTTGTGGTTCCATCACTATATTAGCCCATTGGTTGTAAATAATTTTTTCAACTAATAATTTTTAATATTACAGCTATCATATTATTTCCAAAAATAGAAATATGTAATCCCCCCTTCTTGAAGTTCCTGGCCACACCCCGTTTACAGCAAGGAATTTACAGATTTGAGAACATGAAATGATTATGTCACAGCAGAAAAAAAAAAGAGCATACTACGAGAAATTAATGTTAAAAGAATTCCTCACAAACTTAAGTTGTCTGCCTGCCCACATTGTTTTCTCTTGTTTTGGCAGAGAAGCATGAGAATTATAAGGGTTGCTACAAGAGCGCCATCACCGCAGGACTCTGAACTGGCGTGCAGTGTTCCCATAGTGCTGCGTGTACCTATGGGACTTTCATCAGCGAGCCTATCATTTTGTTGGTAAAAAATCTGCAGCAAAGTTCAATACAGGCTCCTATTGTAGTTTGGCTCGTGTCCGGCTGGTATGTTTTAAGATACTGCAGTCCGAAAAAAAAAAAACAGTTTTTAACTATATTGGAGGGCTCCAAAATAATATTTACAACATGTGAGGTAACTTTAGAGTACTACTCCTTCCTCGTCTAGGGTATGTCTTTTCGTAGGTAACACTGAGGGCATGTTGAATAGTTTAATCAAAAAACCAGGATTTCAAACACACTGCAACGCAATACAAGCGCCAGGCACGCGGGAACCCTTCAGGAAGCATTGCGCTATGCTAACACAGTATCAAACTCATGTACGAGTGAATGCTTGTTACACAAAATGTTTCCACAAAACTAGGTGTATGTCCAGAAGCACTAAAAATAAACACAAGCATATACACGAGTCAAGATGTGACTTTAGTGAGGTTAACAACTAATATTTTTTTCACCCAATTCCATACTTACCTATACCGGCATACTCATCCCTGATCTGTCTGAAAAGTGGTAATAAATGTGCTGCCGTGCTGTCATCCAGCGCATCAACATCCAATTCATCTTCTGAACTATCTTCAAGTTTCTCTCCAGCACTTATGAGGGGGGTGGATGTCTTAGGGCCAACATATGAGGCTGTTTCGGAAGGTGACATGTTCATGTTGGCTGCAAATAAAGCACAGCCAACACTGTAAAGAAGAACTGAGTATCCGCTGCTCGCAGGCAGGTGGAAAATAACAAGACATTTTATAAAATAAACTGAGGCTGGATACATGAATTCAAGCCATACAGTGGTGTCGCGCCCCCTGGGTCAAAAATATATTGTCGTAAAGTTCAAGAGATCGGAAGACAATATTGTAAAGGAAGCGAGATAGGTTTGTAACACAGCTTGCCAAATACGATTTGTGCCTCGCTCGTGCCAAAAATCTTCTGCCCCTGGCCAACACATCCTTCACTAACTTGAAGTTTCCCAAATTTTACAAAGTTCAATACACACGTCCTAACAGGATGACCAACGCAGGGCACGTTCTACCAAGTAACTTGGAGCAGGGATGAGAAAGAGTGTAAGCGACTATGTAATTCTGCNGACCAACGCAGGGCACGTTCTACCAAGTAACTTGGAGCAGGGATGAGAAAGAGTGTAAGCGACTATGTAATTCTGCAAATTGTTGCTAGCAGACTTTTGAAAGTTACGCTATACCCTTTCATATTTTTTATTACTGACATGTTCTATGCGACTGCTGATAACTTTACAATTTGCTGCCCTAGGTCAATACAACTGCCATGCATGTGTTGCACATAACCACATATACGATATAACTTATTGAGAATTGGGGCTTTTCTGAAGAAAACATAGTACACCCACAAAAGTAATATAAATGGGTTCTGCACTGCTTACCTTTTTAATATTGAGGAGGGCGTAATGGCAAAATAAGTAGAACGTATTAAATAAAATAGTTAAAATACGAGGATTTCGGCCGCTTTGTTGTATCGGACGCAGTGTTGAATAGCCATGTAATGCTTTCGACACAGAAGTGAACTGCGTTCAGTTGCTGTTTAGATGCAATACAGTGCGGTTAGTGAGTTGTGTTGTCCGAATCCGGCAGTGCGAAGGCTTGTGATTTAAGAATGGAGGGCGCAAGTACGAGTGCTTCTATTGATTCACTCATCGTGTGGTTAGGTTATGTGGGCACATTACGAAATTGGGTGAACGAATGTTAAACTGAGGTCTTTTAATATTTTTGTAGGTGTATTTTTAGTGATTGTACCCCAAAATATCCCTGATTTTCATACCACCCCACTATTGTGTTTGTGGTTTGTATTGGTAATATGTTAATGCCCCTAGAAAATTCGTGTTCTGTGTAATTAATAGTGTGGAAGTATACCACTTTCCGTGATTTTTTCTTTTATTTTCATAAAAGCCCCTATTCTCAACAATTACAGACTTGTGCTTTGTTTCGTTATACTAAGTAGTTAAATCTTTTATTTTCAATGGTATTTTTCTGTTTTGAGTACATTCATACAAATAGTTTGAAAACTTACTTCTTGTCTTTGCCTATATGTTCGAAGCGTTATGTCTCTGCACATATTTAATATTTCATTAAGGGATACTGCTAATGTCCCCGACAATTCACATTTATCACTTACCTGGATTGGAACTAAATATTCTGACATTATTTCACATCATTTTGCACGGCAAAACCATTTTTCCCATGCTCAGTGTTATACAAAAGGAAGCCACNTTCTGACATTATTTCACATCATTTTGCACGGCAAAACCATTTTTCCCATGCTCAGTGTTATACAAAAGGAAGCCACGGTAATTTTCTACTTGAGGGGCTTTCCTGAAAATAAGAAAAAAAACTCCAGAAAGTGGTATATTTCGACTCTNGAAGCCACTTCGCTTGGCATCATCGCGTATCAGCTAGTCACAGCGAGCAAGAGAAAGTAACAGGTATTCTTAGAAATTCGGATTTGTATCACACACACACGCCCGACAAAAACCCTACAAAATGTATTATTCTCAATCAAAAACTTTCACAACATATTTTACTTAGTTGTAACTTTACACACATCAGTGTCAAGTTTTCTAAAGAGTGAACCAACCACCACACATGTATATTTGTAATAGAAGAACAGTCACACACTACACAAGTCTTAAAGTACTGTCTTAATAGTGATACGAACAATTTACTATATAGTCTTGTTACTGTTTTGTATTTGTGTCTCGTGATTTATATCTAAATTTGTTACTGATTTTTGTTGTGTTTTGAGCTTACTGAGCTCAAATCAAAGGCAGGTATTAGGTCAACTATTACGTATATAAATAAATAAATAAACCTCATTTTAAAATATAGCAGCGAGCGACAATATGCATCACACTTCAAATACTAACCTCAAAAGATTGTCACATTTGAGACCTATTTGTGATCACTATATAGGTGTCGTTTATCACACGTCAAGTAAAATTTAATTCACACTTAAAAAAGAATGCACAATCTGTCCGCAGAAGTCACGATATTCCACGCCAATAAATAAAGAAATGCGGTTTACCACCAGAATTGCACTCACTACCCTCGCCCATATACGTGTTTTCAGAATCGAAAGGGGCCAATTCCCGCCAAAACAGAGTACATACACATTTCAGAAATATGCAGGTCACATGCTCCCAAGATCTTGACTCGCTCCCACACTGCACTTGAAACGTGCAAAATATGTACCATAGCATTAGGAAAAAAGCTTTTTAAAAAATCTCGTAAATTTTATATATTTATTAATTATCCACCCTTTGATCCCCCATAAGATTCAGATGTTGGTTTTCTCACAAAGCAAGAAAGAAAGATGAAACTCAATGCTCGTTAAGTGGGCCCTATTTTCTCTATGTTTGTTCTACTAGGTAGAATTTGATGGCAACATTACAACTTCAACATAATTATTTCAGTTTTCAGAAAGACGTTTTGGGTATTGCTAATAACCATTGATAAAAACGGTATAATTAAATACTGTATTTACAAATGGAAAAGTGGAACTTAATATGTGTTTAACAATTAATGGTAGATAGTACATAGTTTGGCTACAGTGTTAACTACAAAGTATATGAGTAGTTTATTAAAATACTTATTACATATCTCTTTTTCTTTCAAGGGAACATTCTCGCTTATAATAATAACTCTTGTACCATTTATTCATATACAACCAGCATTTTAAAATCCAAATGCAAACAAAACAACTCAACACTCTGGCACTGACAATGCATTTCTAAATCAAATAAATATATTTTATGAATTATGATAAGAATAATAAAACTTAATTTACTTGTAATTTAAATATTTTTAAAAATAAAATTATATTGTTTATAACATACACAGCTTTCTTTATTATCAAGCATTATTTTCATTTTTTACTGACGGCAAAGTCATTCTACCCTATAATTTAGAGGCCATCGAAATCCCTATAGAGCTTATACCCCCTGAAATGTCATATTACAATAGTTTCGTTTCTTTCAACCATAGACAAAAGATGAGGTGGACCACTTATTCCTGTTATTTGTACCGCGTGTTTAGGGAATACAGCCAAGTGGTTGTTCGGCCCACGATCCTGAGAACTGTGGCTTCGTGCTCACCCAGTGTGCTAGCCCACATTGTATTCCAAATAGGAATATTGTGTAATATTCTGACTTTTCTTTAAATAGTCGCTTGACGACACCTGCATTACTATCCCGACCATTGGCCAAATAGGTGTGGCAAAAAAAAAAACATTACAAATGTGTGTGTGCAAATCTCGAGAAGAAAGGACATTCGGACTCAAAATTCTCAATTTGTGCTGCTTGACCAGGAAGAACACTGTCCATGCCTCCACGTGTCCGAGGACCCCACGAATGGTAAAGGCTGCTGCCTTTCGGGAAGATGATCCAATATTACAACTAAGGACCGGACTACTGCGTCGCGTCGACAGCTTGTTACGTGTGCAACCACGTAATGTAATATACAAAATACATTTTAGAAATGGAGTACAAACAAACTATACCATCCACCTGTTGGAAGTGTGATCAGTGTGGAAAACTGCCAACACTCGATCCCTTCGACAAATATAACATACACCCAGGTATATGCAGGTTCCCATCGACCGAATACGATGCATACTTCCTGCCTCCACTCGTTTCTACAGTGGTCGCCTACTGATGTGCGCAATCCACATGTGCGTAGGGTTGGCACAGACTCAGTGTGCTGTGCTACATGCCAACACGCAATACATATGAGTTGCTTACACCATGCAGAATTGATTCCCCTGCAGCATCATCAGTAACTGTGCTTATAATGCACGGAATAGTGGACAACATTCCAGCCAGTTCTCCCAGAGCACGAGCTTCAGCCAGCAGCCGGTGAGTACCTAAACAACAACCATGGTTCAATATGTCGGGCAGAATATTGTGTGAACCCCGAAAAGACGTGCATAAACTGCAAAGAGTTTTCACCCCACATGTGTGTCCACGGGGGAATTGCAGGCAGTCCACTAGGGAACTTTTAAGTGTAAATAGTGTCAACAAAAGTACACAGCCCAATACAGAACCATACTGGAACCCATGCGAAAAAAAAGGGATATTGACATGTTCACTCAGACTGTGCTGAGATTATATAACTAACAAACACAGCAAATAGAACTTGGGCCACCCATGCCCTCATGGCAGGGAATGATAGGAGTTGGCAGGATATAGTTAGAAACACCGAAGCCATCAGCCCCAGAGTACAGGACACCCTAACCGGGTGGAATTATGTGGCACCCGCCAAATTTCAGACACTCCCAAACTTCTATGGCCAGACAGCTGAGGATGCACGTGCGTTCCTCAAAGAGTGCACTGCCCGATTACAATGGTACAGGGTTAGCGAGGAAGAGTGGGTGAGTGTAATCGGGAACCAACCACTCGGGGAAGCGAAAGAATGGTTGGGGTCCGCCACAGAATACGACATGTCCTAGGGGCAATTCGTATGCAAATTTACGGCCAGATATGCGAACACGTACACCATGTTAAAACAACAGGTCGACCTTTTTACCGAGGAATAGAGTACCACCGAATACCTGGACGTATTCATAAGCCGAAAGTTAAGTCTAGCAGAGAGACATTATCCACATCTCCCGGAGGAAGATGTACTCGAAAAGATCGTGGAAACGATGAGACACGAATACCGACCAGCCTTATGGCCCATGGTGTACAACGGAACACAACATTTCCTAAGAACAGCCATGAGTGTATACGAGATGTGGAGAAGCGCAGGGCAGCACATTTTATTGTGCACATTAAAGTCAGGTGGACAGACGTGCGGAGCCATACTGTGGACACCCGAACGTCCAAAGGGAACAGTGGCATACGGAACAATCCCAAAATCTGGGACGTCAATAGTGGGAAGGGCACCGCCAAATCTGTCTCGCTGCTACATGTGTTTGGATGACCAAAAATGCCACTGGCACAAAATGTGCCCGAACAGGGTGAGTGAACCGCAGGGAAACGACAAAACAGAGTAGGACAAATTGGGGAAGCCTTCTCTGCCATTGTCGCGACCAGAACTCCCAAAATACCAATAACAAACAGATTCACCATTATCAAGGCCAGGTTAACTCCGCCAATGATCAGCTGATCAGAATACCCATATGCTTGGATGAGTGGAATATCGTCGCCTTAATCAATACAGCCGCATCGCATAACTTCATATGGGTGGTGTTAATAGTCCAACAGCTGATCACCAGGGACAAACCAATCGTACAATTGGCCACATTGAATGAGACCAGCGAATGTTTGGGTGAAGTCCAAGTGGAAATACACATTCGTGACTGCTCCGTGGACATCATAGTCCTCGTCTCTGACGAGATACGACAGGACCTGATTCTAGGGATGCTGTGGCTTAGACAAAACAACATCATTATTTAAATCACCATGGGCAGCATTCACTTCTGTTTGACCGAATGGCGAACGGTGTGCAACCTAGGGCATCGCAGACAAAACAGCGAACAATCTGTCCAACTAGACACGTTTGACCACGCCGTACCCGCGGAATGCAGACACACGATCCAGCGAGTCCTGACCGAACGACAGGACGTATTTGCCGTGGCAGACCCCCTTAAAAGAACGAGCATGGCAGAACACGCGATACAACTCACTAAAGTTGAACCCCTCTGGTCTTTCCCTCTTGATTATGATCCTTATAACCTGAGAATCATTAATCAACAAATCGGGGAAATGATTATGGATGGGGTAATAGAACCCTCGGAAAGCAATTACAAGTCAGTTATGACTCTGGCCCACTTAACCAAGTGACCGAAAGTGCGCCACCGCCCATAATTTGTGTGAACTCTGCACTAAACATGTTAAGGGATGCCAAAATTTTATCTTCCCTTGACCTGGGAAGCGGCTATTGGCAAGTACCACTACNGGATGCCAAAATTTTATCTTCCCTTGACCTGGGAAGCGGCTATTGGCAAGTACCACTACAACCCGAAGACTGTCACAAGACCGCATTCATGGCCCCAGACGGTCCCAGTTTTCAATTTTGCGCCATGCCCTTTGGGCTGAAATGCTCCACCTCCACCTTCCAGAGCATGATGGTCTGCATCCTGGATGGTCTGATAGGGGAGTGTAGGATTGCATAACTAGACGACGTTGTGATCTGGTCAAAAACGTGGGAAGAACACCTACAACACCTATCCCTCGTCTTAGAGCGATTTCCTATCAATGGGTAAATGTGTGCCAATGGAAAATGTCATATAGGGAATACATGTCTTCAATACCTGGGCCACATGGTCAACGCCGAGGGTATCCAGTCTAACCACGAACAATTGAGGCTAATTCAAGACTGTCCCGCACCCAACATGTGCAAATGCCTGCAAAATGTTTGGAGTTTATAAACTGTTTAAGGCGCTTCGCCACGATAACAACCCCACTAAACGCCCTGTTGACAAAACAACTGTGTTTTCAATGGAACGACGATGCCCAAAACACGTTTGAAGAAATCAAATACAGTTTCCAACAGTGCGACAAACTGTCCTGTTTAGACCCCCAGAGGCATTTATAACTGCAAACAGATGCCAGTCAAGAGGGGTTTTGTGCCGTTCTATTTCAATATTATGATGATGGGGAACCCAGTCTCATAGATTACAGTAGCATGAAGTTTGCCCCACACGAACGCAACTACGACATGAACGAGAGGGAATGCTTGGGTATCGTATCGGCACAAAAATATTACCATTATTACCTTGAGTACCAATGATTCACATTGAGGACCAACAATCGGTGTTTAATGTGGCTGCATAACATGCGCACTGACCGCAGCAAACTCACGCGATGGTCCATGTTATTACAGGTGTATGATTACTTGGTGGAACGCGTTCCAGGCGAAGAAACATAATTTATCCACATGGATTGACGCCAATTGACACGAGTAAATTGTCATTCAAAAAAGTGNTTGACACACGATAATTATGGTATACATCAATACTGAATAAATACACATAACTCTAAATAACTATACTGGTGAAAACTATATTGGTAAATAATAATGATTAAATTGGTAAAATGAATAATTAATGACACGGTGCTCTATCACACATGGACAAATACACTTGATATACACTGAACACACTATCATTCTTGTACACATGTGCGCTGGTATGGTGCATCCGGAGTGGAGGACACTACTGCGGCAGCTACAGTGGGCACAAAGGTAACAGTGAACACCTGGTTCACGTCAACATATACACTCCCGAACTGGAGTATTGCGGCTTCCCAGCACGTCACTCAAATGCACTGGAATAAACATTTCATATTTCACAAAATACGCTTAAGACTTACGGAATGTAGAGAAACGTGGCAGGTAGTTGGCGGTTGCAAGAAGCTGTCGCCATTGAGATCCTCGTGAAGCAGGAATAAGGTACACATGCAAATGTTTCAAGAAAAAAAACCAGTCGTATTTGTGAAAGTCCAAATGAGATGGTACAGAACTTAAGCGGGCATGCACACAAGGCCCCACCCTGGCCGAAGCTGTTAACACAAATGCGTTAATGGACACGACAAAAGATTTAAGTTGTACATTATGCCATAGGATTCACGATTAAAAGTATACTGCAATTAATGTGGTTGAAGTACAAAGTTGCTTTACCTCCGAGCCATGTGACACGACCTGCCCTGATGCCTGCTACTCTCAGACTGAAGAGGCTGTGGTGTGGCATAGGTAATGGTAGTTGACTGCCGCCCACCAAAACAGAATATCTTTGATAAAAATTAAATGTGCAAAATTAAACATATAGCCCTTAAACAATACAGTGCAGTTTTCAAAATGTGCAATGTGATTTATATTGACTCACAAAAGGTGATAAAAATTGTGTCGCAATAATTTTTATAGCATTTTGGATATTTTCAAAATCGGTCTTTGTTACTACCTGAAAATGAGAATGCACACATAGAACACTTTTAAACAACGATATATATATATATATATATATAATGTTAGTTTGTGATGAGTATTTTGGTGTGGTTCAGTTACAGTTCAAGTGATACACTGCCAGAGTCAAAGCACGTGTGTCTAATTAATTATGCAGGGAACTGGTTAAAAGCATTATTAGTGCTTCTTGATGGGTTGTCGTGGTCTCGTGAGCGAGGGGAAGTAATGTTAGACTTATGGTAAGAGGTGTTGTGGTACTTGTAAGGATGGAATGGGCGCCAGAATATGAGATACTCATACAGGGATGGGCAGTTCGCCCACATGGCTTCTCCTTATCTCACCCCGCACGATGAGGTGATGATGTCGGTAATGTTGTGAAGTCCTGCCTATACCTACTTACGAGGGTGTAGGTCCCCTCATACACTTATTATTATCACGCGAGACTGTTAAACGGCAGTCTCACACGCCAAAAACACAATAAAGCCATTATCGATAGGTGATGTTCACCAGTGGGTAGAAGAGCCAATGTGGGGTTAAGCGGCCGTGAAGTGACTGATAGTGAAATAAAACATAGAATCACTTGAACTGATTTTATTCACTATATATTTTATCCTTAGAGGCACACGAGTCCAGCGGCAAGGTGCACTTGCAGCCGACACAGAACAAAGAAGCACATGGGTGATATAAATAATTGTGGTGAATTACATCCCCGGGGTGTTTCAAACTGGCGGAGCTGATAGTGGCCTGGCCCCTGGGCTAAGCCAAATAAATTAAGTTAACTAAGTGGATACACTACAGTCTGGTACAAGATGTTGAAGTGCCCGGGGGCACGTGGCATACATTCATTCTCTCAGCACGTGTAGAATCAACTGAACGAGCATGTTTGGTCCACTAGGGACCCCTGCTCGAAAGCGCGCCAGTTGCATTAAGAAAATACACTGGCACATTTACGAAGGAAACAAATACAGACAAGTACAACTACATGACACTACAATACAAGAACACTTTTATGTTTTAATTTGTGTTAGCAAATTGAGCGTAAAATAATTTGGACTGGTAAGAAAAATTATACACAATGTATTTAATTTATGCCTCGGGGCTGGCTCTCCCAGTATGTTGTGTGCATATTTGGTATGTTTACATTTTAACCATTTTATTTTAAATAATGGAAAAATCACTTTAACCCTTTTTTTTTTTTTTGTATATTTTAGGGTGGCAACAGGTGGTTCGTGATGGACGAGTCCACTCTGATCCCAGGTGAGGTGAGGGTAGCAATGCTCGAGTGCATGATTTACAAGGCACATTCTTACTGTAGGACATAAACAGGTGACTTGTTTACGTGGCATTTAAGCCCATAATTTTCTGAACACTTTGCTCACTCACACTACATGCACAACAAACACGCACAGGACGTGAACAGGGAATGAAGGGGGGATTACAAGGGGTTTTGGGACCACTGTAAACACTGTGCCCCCCTCACCGCATTAATTTACCTGGCGGTATTATTACTGGGGACGTCTCTTGTCAATATTGGTCGGCTCGAATTATCACACCCTCAAATTATTTTTCTTAAGGGCATGAAAGTGGTATTGTCACTTGACTCTGACAGTACCCAAGTGTTAGCGAAGGGGTGGTGCACTCTGGTGCACGTCACCGGCATAGGAGTTGAGGAGGGGATGACTGCCGCGTTCGGATCGATTGTCCCCAGTAGAGGGCACATCGAAGCTGTGTTGTTGTAGCGGGATGAATGGGCTAAGGGAGGAGAGATGCGGCACCCGCCATCCTTTATTAAGCATTATACGATGCACTTGTTAGGTTTCCTAAAGTTACTAGTTTACTTAGTTCTCGGCGACCATGTAGTCAGGATTTTGCACCCTTTGTATTCTGTTACTCGTGCAGGGATTTTGTCACATTCATTCCTCGTATTGACAATAATTATGGTAGTAATTATGAAGGGTTTATCAGATTCTTTGATGTGGTTTAAACAAAATTATGCCTTGTAGCAGTGAAAGTCGTTATACTGACTTGGGTAGTATAAGTTGGGTGTGTGGCCTCTGGTTATGCCATGTGCGGCTGGAACTTTGTGTAGATAGTTCTTACCTACTCTGTTAGGTGGCGTGTGTGAGCCGACAAGGGTTCTGAGGTAAGCCACAGTCAGCATCACTACGTATATATGAAATTAAATCCCTGACATGTTGAGCTGGCAGGGGTGATGGTGGCACTGTTCCCAGGAGAAACAGATAAAGAATTAAGCATTAAATTCCGATACAAGAAGTTATTGGTTATTGAAAATTAGTGATCAGTTCAACACAAGTTGAAGGCCCAGGAACAGTTATAGGCACACGACCGCCTCCTCGTGCGCAGTTAACAAGACTGAAAATCATGGGGCACTAATGAAAAACANGTTGAAGGCCCAGGAACAGTTATAGGCACACGACCGCCTCCTCGTGCGCAGTTAACAAGACTGAAAATCATGGGGCAGTCTCACCTGGAGGCATCCGTGGTTTGCATCAAGATTGCAATAAATAGTAACACAATTTGTAATAGCGAAACAACTATGTATACACAGCTCTTATCCTTCATAAAAATTCAAATTACACACTTTACCTTTAATAAACAAGCAAATGACACTAGCAAATAACATGAGTTGGTAGTAAAATTACATAGCAACATATTTATTGACTTGGACAGTGCTGCATTTTCAGTTTGTTGCTGGTTAGGTTAATATGCAAATACACTTTGCACTAATGAAAAACATTTTCAGAAAGAAATTGCTTATGAGGTTTTGGAATTTGAGCACGGTAACAGAGTGGCTTGTAATGGACGAGCCAACTATCCCCCAGCAGTGGTATAGTGTAGCCATGGTTGATTCCAAATAATATAAATCTCTCTACTGGCGCCCTGTAAATTTGCGTAATTCTGTCATTGCAAAATAACCTATATCTTTGGCTGCTTGCTTGCACACTCGCACTTCGCACATAACACATGCACAGGGACATAAACACTTAATGAAGGGAGCACACAAGGGGTTGCTGGAGTATGGAAGCAGTTGTGCAATAATTCACTCGCTGCAATAATTTCCCCGCCTGTATTTTTACTAGGGCATTTTCTGGATGCCGCTATCCAGTCCGAATTATCACACCCTCAAAAGTTACCTGTTGAGGGCATGGAAGTGGGACAACCACTTGAATACAGTGGTACCATGGAAGTCTTGTCGGTGGGGTGCACTTCTTAACACACAGCTCTAGTGCTGGAGTCAGGGAGAATGGCTATCTGCATTCGTGGCACACATCGTCCCCAGTGGAAGGGATTAACGAGATTAACTGGCTATGGGAGGGGAGATGCAGCATGTAGCAATACATTGACAAATGGTTGGTTATTTTTTAATTGTAAATAATATTTGTGTGGAATACAATTCAGTTTATGGCACCGACTTCAAGACCTTGTTGACCCTTGCGCACCAACTGTCTGCTCCAGGTAGATCATGCTGGATGTCGTATCTTGCCACCTGCCAACCTGCCAATGGCCACATCTTCCCACAATACGAAAATAGTCAAGCTACCACAGGGCTTAACTTTTAATTATCATCTCAATCAATGAGTGCAGTGACCAGTGCTAAATTATGTTCCTAAATCGAGTGTCACAAGGAAAGAAATGTGGCGAGGGGCTTAATCCATGTGGGAAGTAGGGAGTATGTGAAGTGACGTCCACGTAGGTGACCAGCTCACTAAATCTAGGAAGCCCAGTGCAAATACAAACACAGTTTCACATTCAGGGCAATAAATGAATACAAGTGTGTGCAACTCAGGCCATATTACAGCTGGTAATATCAATTAGCATAAACCAAGTTTTATCTGAGCGGTACAAGCTACCACCACAAACACGATGATATAAACTTTCCCACAATCAAACATTGTATTAATATTTCTAGCCAGGTATGACTTAATTGTGTGTAAATTACTGCTAAATGGTAATTACTGTTTTTCTCAATTAGTATTGTGTGTTTTCTAGCAGGCAGTGCACTTTTGCATACTAGCATTAACTCACATAACATCACTGCAAAGTGGACGAGAGACATGCAACAGCTTAATTTGGTTATATTAAAAAGAGTATACGTAATCATGAACTGTAACATCATTCGTCATCATCTTTTTTCATCCAAATTTGTAGTGTTGGTGTGGATTGTGAAACGGGCAGGATTGATAGGTGAATTAATCGTATTAAAGCTATAAGCCCCAAATTAAATACCGTTTTATGTGTCTGTAACATCAACAACAACACCAACAAACAACCTTTCACATGCATTCGATACCCGTGTTACTCTAACACTAGTGTTGGTGTCACCGGTGTAGTAACACTCCGCTGGACATCCCAACGCATTATGAAACCTACGCTGCCACAGATACAGTCAAATGCATACTCCAATGAACAGTCCCTTATATCTTAAAAAGTGCTCGTCGGATTTTCAAAATAATCACATTACTGGACATTACCATTTAGTAATATGTTGTGCTACTGAGAAAAATGAGTATATTGCCATTTAAAAAACCAAAGTTGATATCGATGTCTCGGCAATTAATTACATCTTGGAACAGAAATAGATGGTGTTTTATAAGCTCTGTAGTGTCATTTACGAATATCGAAATCAAAATGTATATATCTTCAGTTGTTTGGAAGATATTTTGAGTGAACGTCTTAGGTGAATAATCCTGCATATTCCTTATTTAAAAAAGATGCTACATAACCAATGCATATCCATGGTCTAAGCCCGCCTGGTAGGCTACAAGTCATAAAATGTCATGGACACTGTGGTTACACAACTACGATGTAATTAAATGTGAATCTTAAGCTTCCCTGGGCAATGTTATTCGGCGGGGAGGTGCAGCTGCTCTGGCACTAAAACAAACAAGTTCCAGGTGGTTAAAACTATTGTTTGCTCATGATACTTGCAAAAAGTTGGTGGAAGCACTGCCTGCGTCGCAAGAACTTATCTCGGACTGGCAGATAATGTGTGAGACCAGGTGGTGGTCATGCTGGATGCTTGACTAAAGTACGCAATCGTGCTTAAACTATGCACAATACTTGCAAATACATTTTTAAAGTACTGTGAAAATCGTGTTGGCACATTAACACTGCAAAATATAATGATTCCATTAATTTTGGCATTATGTGACATCACTTTCATTGTGTTAAAGATCATAAAAACAACTAGTATTTTCACACTGGAATTATTACATAAATATTCTGTGTCATTTGCCATGATTTGCAACCTCTCGCTTATATTTAGCAATCAATTTTTTCATAATTGAATTGCGCCTTGCGATTTAGCAATGAAAAATTCTCACTTTTCATTGCGTTGGTATAAAATATTTCCACACTCACTCACCAGAGAGGTCGAACCTACTGTAAGGTATGTGCTATATGCTCATCAGTGTAAGGCATGGTGAACACTGCACTACACTGCTGCGAAGTGACACAAAACTGCACTGCAGTGTTTGTCACACTTAGGTGTCGTGCAAAAAGTGCATTTAGTTTGGTCGATGTGTGTGGCATGGCAGGCAGTCTGGAGGGTAGGAAGTAAGTTGACGTACCTCGTACCCAGTCGAAATAAATGCAGTCGCAGATGTGAAACAATCAACACATCACACCAAAAACATCACTCTGAAATACACCAAGTCACATGGGAACAAGCAACTGCCAGAATCAAAACAAGACACTTTTATCCTTGTGCCGAATAAAAGAGTATTAAGGCATAGCATCCTACCTGGGAAATATGAGATCATTTAAACATACAGGTAGATGGGAAAAATTTTCAAAAAAATTAGGCAGTTGTTAGTGGTTAATTGACACCATACAACGTAATTAGTTTATGTGCAAACATTATGTGTGGGTTTTAGTGAAACATGTTACCCAGTGCATACTGTTAAACCACAGCAGATTCAATGTTAGTTTTTATGTGATGTAAAGTGTATGTTTTAAAGTGGTTGTGTGTAGTCACAATTTTAATTGTCTTGAGCGTGTATCAACATGGACAGTAGCCTGTATGGGCCGTGATGTCACGGTTACCTAAATGTAGTTAAAACTTTTCATTAAAAAATATTCTAGCCAATTATTAGAACAGTCACAGACTTGAGATGCATATGGAGCAAAACATAGTTACATATGAATGGCATGAATTTGTAAAATAATCACTAATTAATAAAAAGGACTTGTGTTTATGCATGTTAACATTTTCATAAGGTTTTGTCCATTAAGTGGGTTTTAGTGTTAAGCATGGTTCAGTAAAGTGTGATTTGCTTTTTTGATGAGCTTCTTGGAGCATAGCAGCTGCCATGATGTTACTCAGTCGTGAACGAGGCGAGGCAAGTGATGTTCATGCCACAACCGCAGAAGAGTTTCATATTTTGTGCATTGGACACTGGTAGTTCTGTTCAAGTGTTATGTTTTATGAAATAAATTTAATTTTACAATATGTTATCATTCTGCCTCATTCTAAAATAATTTAATATAAAAACCCTATCCTCTCGCTCGGTCTGTTTTGCTATGTAGCGCCCTTAAACTAATTGGTAGGAAACCGTCCCAGCAACTAAAATATGACAGAGTAAGAATAGCTCAGTCTTATATTTTCACTATTTTTATTAGAATTAAGATGTGTTTTTTTTAAATTGAAAATTTTGAAAATATTGCATTTTTATATAGAATATGTTACAAACATGTATTCCTATAACTCGTGTTTTTCTCTGTCTGTGGGACAGTTCAATAGTACAATCTACTTTGAAAAAAAAAATACTGTTTTAGAATTTTTACGTTTCGACAATAAAGAAGCTGGCTTTCTTTTCTGCTTTTACTACGTTAATATAACGTGGTCATACTAAAATGTCTGCCTTTCTATGGTCAACTTAAAGGGAAATGATACAAGCTGAGGGATATTCGTGTTGTTGGTATTCGGCTCGCTGCGAGCAGCGGTGAACTCTGTAACTAATTTCTCCCGCGAAGACCGCAAAGGCTTCAATCGGCACGCGGGCGGCAAGTTCGTTGAACGTAGAAAACTTGTTGCTGTGTTGTTCGTGAATTTCACTCGAAAGTGTCAACAAACGTATTTGCTGTGAAATTTTTTTTATTCGACATTACGCTGGTAAGAAGAATATCCTCACGGCGTAAGTAGTTTTTTTTGTCCTAGTGGATACATTGCGTCTTTCGTTTATCTATAAAAAAAAGTCATAAAATAAAATAAATGCTAGCATATTAGAATTAACGCAGCGAAGCCAGATATAGTTTTTATCCATTATGAAATGTATTCAAGTTTTCCCTGCCCGCTACTGGCTAACACACAAAACTGCACTACATTTCGAACTCAGTCTATTCAGCGCTGTGTCTCGCAGTGGGTCGAAAATATTATTTTAAAACATTTTCTTCTTCTTTTTTATTTTCGTGAAAATACCGCGTAAAATCAATTATATTGCAACCTTTACTTAAGTCCTTTGCTTGAGGAAATTGCTTTTGAGTGACACCAAACTTAAGTTATGTGTTATTAAAAAAACTCTTTTTTTTTTTTTAAAGAGAAGACATAATATTGTGACGTGAACAAAAAATTCTCTTCGAGAGTTGTGGAAGTTATTTTATTTAAAGGAATAAATCAAAACTGCAGGTTAAACGATTTTTTCCATAGTGACAGCAGCTCAGTCCCAATCTCACGCACTCAACAATATTAGACGTACTTGGAAAAGTGTATAAGTTTATTCACATTTAAGTGTTCAGTGTTTATAATTTTGGCGTGATTTTTTTGAGTATATTTATTGGCAAAAATTGAGCAGTTTTTTTAACACGCCAATTCCAGCTTTTTAAAAATGAAAAAGGTCGTGTAATGAAACGTGTAATTTTAACAATTTTTTGAAATTCAGATTTAGATTTTTCTTAGAATGTTACGCTGTTTCAGTATTTTCGTATCGTCTAACTTTCAGTGCGTTTTTATTACCTGGCAAATTTCATCTTACATGCGTGACGTTGTTTGGTAACCTCGGTGGCCATGCGGTCATTATAACAACTTTGATTCCCGGCGGAACTGAGCCGCATGTTACCGATAGCCAACGGGTTTCCTCGGGGTTCTCCCTACCACGGCATCTCCATCGCTTCTCCGGCCCCTCATTCTCCAGGCCGTTCGGAAGCGACGGTCTGTCCCTCGGGCTGGGGCAGTTGCCACTCTCTTCCACCTCCCATGTCGACAGCCTCAAATGCGGGGACAATGTTCGGATGTTACTTTTTACGTGACACCTTGCAATGCCTTCAAGTCATTTATTTAAACTGCGTGTTCTTATTTTTGTGTAAAAGGGGCTCCTGTTGTGGATTTTAGTTAATAACTTTAGATAGATCGTATTCTTATTTTTAAATACCGTTACACGTTTATAGCCTATTCGCAGTATCTTTGCACTTTTTGAATAAAATCTTTGAAATATATTATGTATCACAAGCGTTTTACACTTTCCGATAACATAAAAGCATTTTAGTTTGGCTTACATTGGATTTTTATTTATTTTTATCTACAAAATTTTAATATTTCATTTATAATTAATATAAATTAAAACAGAGATAAAATAGATGCGTTGGTAACGCCTAATAAGAAATAGTTCTCATGCAAAATATTATTAAACTGAGTGTGCACGAATTCGGTGCGTTGTCCCTTAGGTGTAATTCCTAGCCTTAGTTAAATTTTATTTGCATGAGGATGACGTGGAAGAATAGTCTGAAAGTATAACTTTAGCACGGCTTCAGTAAAGGTGGAATAATCATGAATGGACTGCAGCTCTATCGAGAGTATTAGAGATATCGATATACAGATATTTAGAGGGACTATTATTATTCTGAAGGCCTCGTGATCTACCCGTTTTTCTTCGGCTCACGTTCAACTTCTGTGATGTACCTGTGGATCCTGGGTTAATGATGAACGCCTATCATTTACTTTCTCCCCTCCCCCCCCCTTTCCGCCCAGAAATATAAACTTGGTATTGTTATTCATTTTTATTGAGAATTCGAGAGCTGTTTTTGTATTTGAGGGAAAAATGAAAATAAAAATTTAATTCTGGAGGTTTATAAATCTTACTTCAGTATTTACTAAAATTGTAAGATTATTGCCAGTTGCAAAGTTACTCGACAGCGAAAAAAGGCTGTTAAAACCAGTTTCTTTGATGTATTCTAAGAGGATCTCCTTAGCCTTTCTTCCTCCATCACCAGTTGCCTTGTCTTCATAGACCTTCCTGTAATTTATTGCGTGATAAATTCGAACTCTTCTTTCACGGAAATAACATTATTGTGATTTCCCCCCAAACTAAAATAGTTCAACTTTACCATCAGAGTTCCTTATTTATTAGATGTTTAATTGACTATATACAATGCTTGATCTTATATATATATATATATATATATATATATATATAATATGTATATTATATATACTACATGTATGTTTGTATGTGTGTAATATCTATTTTTGGCGGGAAAATACCTATTTGCCTTTTAGTCAGAGTGGATGAGCAGACAGTAAGTCTTAGTTATAACTTATTACTTGTGCTTTCCCTGAAGTCACTCCCTCGCTTGGCTTAGTGTGGAAGCCCTCAGTTGGCTGTTCAGATATACGCGTAGCAGTTTGGTGACATCCCTTTGACACTCTTGTAAAGGCAGGCGGTTATCGCGAACAGAATTTTTGCAGTTCCACTCCAAATTGTCATAATATTTTCAAAATCTCGTCGAGGACAGGTGGTTCCTTCCTGTGGTATTAGAAAATGTTACACAAGCTTCTTTGCAGTATGTCTTGTTTATCCGCAGTGAGTGGAGGTACTGACCGGAGTGGCGAGAAGTTGGCGACTACGAGAGGGAAGTTTGGGTTTGCGCAGCACGATTACGCACGGGTAGGGATTTGTCAATTACAAGGGGCCCCGAATCACCTGGATACAGGCCCGGATTTAAAGTTTGGACGCTCCTAGGCCCAAGAGTTTTTGCCGCCCCCTCTTAATACCATCAGGTGNGGGGGGGTTTGTCGGTCCGGCAATTGTCCTCAAGAAAATAATCTTTATGATGACAATTTTAATTTTATCGCATAATAACATCATTTATGAAAATAATTTGAGAATAAAATTTTTGTATTTTGGGTGTGTTAAGTAAATGAAATAGGCCCATCAAGATTTTGGAAATAAAGTTTAATCTCTTCGATAGCTATCCACACATAAATACATGTATGCATTATGCATTATTGGCATATATTAAAATTAAACAAATATTTTTTTTTTTAGCGTGCGCCCCTGGCATTGTGCGCCCCTAGGCCGGGGCCTAGTGGTAAATCCCGCCCTGCCTGAATATTGAATCGATACTCAACGTCTTGTTGTGCCACACGTCGGCTGTCAACTACGAAGGACTTGGAGCTTGATGTAGCTTGGCTCCGTCTGTGTACTAGTTTCTTATCAATCATAAGGTTTTCGGCACCGCGGCCATACAATCATCTTTGAGCAGCTTAATGCCTGAGTTAAACCATGAATATCAAAGTAAAGGAGATATAATTTAGCCGTAGATGACGCTGGTCTTGGCAGGTGTAGTTTTAATATTTAAGCTTTTTACCTTTTTTAGTTTTCATGCTTTGTGCACCTTAACTGATTGTATAGGCATTCCTGGCTATTACACAAAAAAAAAACTAGTTTGTTTGGGCAATTAATGCTCCTGACATCGTTTTGCGCCAGAATTCCTAGACGTATGTGCACTTTACTGTAGAACGAACGTTTTCAGTATTACACCAAGAGTAACATCCACTGCAGTCGAAGAAACTAGGAAAATATCATAGTTTGCAGTAGAGCTACTAAAGATAGCGCAAAAAACAATCATGCGACATTGTTGACGTATTGCCTTTCCTTGAACTTCCGTAATCATAATTTACTGGGAACTTTTTTGAGTATAGCCCAAAAAAAAAAAAAATGCATTGGCGTCTGGGAAAGGCAGATATGCGAACATCGATAAGGAACTGTAATTCGGGCAGTTGTTACTTGTTACGTAGTTATTTACACTTATGATTACAAGTTTTTTTTGTCAAATACAGAGTGGCTGTTTCGTGTGTACATATTTGTAGAAATATAATGTACAGTTTACGTAACGTTTAGTGCGTGTAAAGAAATGGCAACAATTGTGTTATTCTTGTGACATGCTGAAGCTTGGATTCGTGGCTTGGGCCAAGTCGGCGATTTCCGCATGAACAAAAGAAATATCAAAGGCTCACAGTACATTTATCTCACACGAGTTTTAGTTGCTAACATTTACTGGCATACATATGCTTCAACAATTTAAAAACACGATATGTAAAAAAATTAATTTATTTGTTTTTGGAAAGTTTTGTTGACTTAAAATCACATTTCTTGAGAGTAGCGAGGTTCCTAGTATGGAAGTTCGCGGTCGCGTGCTTGTTGGCAATTTTTGCTCACCTTCATGCTCACGAACGGCGACGTGGAGAATGGAGAGATTTTGGCTGCTCTTAACGTCGAGGTCTTGAGAGCCGATGAGGGTGAAGTGCGGTGAGTATGGAGCAGCGTCGGAATGCAAGGGTGGGGGAAATGGAAGTTCCCCAAGAAAACCCGCCGACCAGCGACATGGTCCGTCACGATTCCCACATGCGAGAATCCCGGGAATCGAACCCGGTTCGCCTTGGTGGGAGGCGAGTAGTCGGACCACTTCACCACTACGGCCCCTAATACAGCAGCAAAACCGCATAGACTACATATATATATATATATATATACATTAATATAAATTTCCAATTCCCCTTCCCAAATATGATGAAGTAGGGGATCGAACATATAGTTCTCCCGAAATGGGTCTGTAACTCTGTGGCTGTCTGAAGGACATTTCACATGATCAAATATTTTATTGAATTCAACCAAATGAATTAAACGTATTGAATACAGAAAGTGTTCACATTAACTTCAATCGATAGAATTCAATATATAAATTGAATTAATACTTCAAAAGTTTTGAAAGGCTTTTCACACATGCAGCTATATTCAATAAATATTAAAGTGGCAATGTGAAAAATTTTTTTGTAAATATTTGAGTTTTCCGTTTAGTAACTTTTTTAAACCTTGCAAACTATGCACTATGCGAAAATAATTTGTCAAGATCAAAACTTACATACTTTTTCTAAGGTGATATATTTACTTTGCATGAAATAAATATATGTAAATATTTTTGTTGTTGAAATGCGCATAAAAAATGTATTAAGGTACTGCATTTTGTATTTATACTGTTTTAATAATTCTGAGTGCTAGTTGAAAAATTGAATTGAAAAAAATATAAAACATGTTCAAAAAGAAATTTTTTGAAGAAATTCGAGTCATTCAATGACTTGAAAGATGGCCTTTATTATGACGTCCGTGTGACGTCACGTAGCATTCAAGGAATTTAATTCAATAAATTTGAAGTAAACTCCGATCGTGTGAAAGAGCTTTTAGCAGGCCTTAATTTTATTTATCCGAATTTGAAAATCTGCGTCCGTAGATAAGAATTGAAATTTCCGAATTTTTTTTTGCTGAATATGAAACGTATGTAATATATAATTATCGCATTCTTTTGCGTTATTTCTAACCGTGGACGGAGTATGTGACAGTGTGTGCATGCCAGCTGCGGAGTTCCTAGTCTCCGTGCCTCAAAATTGGACTGTTTTTGGCCAATACGACTGTAAAAAAACGTGGATTGAGCTCGAGGTTGAACACTGTCAAAAACACGTGACTTGGACTAAAGTTAGCATACTGTTCACATAAATACGTGCTTTTAAATGTTAGGACGCGTCCTCCAACAGAATTTTAATGTTTAAATTGTGTGAAACTACTTTTTTTAATGAAAAATATTACGGATTAGTTGGAAAACCAAATGTAAAAAAAAGTCAACCTCACTGTTCGAACACGTGATTTCGACGGTTCTCATGACGGTGGGCGAGCCAATTTCAGAGCCATCCGCAGAAGACGAACATTTNACGGATTAGTTGGAAAACCAAATGTAAAAAAAAGTCAACCTCACTGTTCGAACACGTGATTTCGACGGTTCTCATGAGCCATCCGCAGAAGACGAACATTCGTCTACATCTTAAGGCCCCCGCCTACCCAGTGCTTGAACTACGTTGCTGTGTGTTTGAAATACGCGTTCTTCAACGAAACTATTAAACGTGCGTCCAATGTGCTGATCTACGAGAAGAACACACACTTCAGAGGAGGGATGTTTACTGCTTTCAAGACGTCACGTACATTAGAAACACCATTTCAGAGCACTCCAAAATGTCTAAAAGCGGCATTTCAAAGCGCCGTATCTCAAGATATACGCGTCATATACATACAAAACTACTCAAGGGCCCTGCGCTGAACCTTCCTAAATATTTTCCACAAATAAAATTATTGAAATTAGTCTGGTGAGTGTGGTGTTATCAGTTTCTGACATAGAGATAATTCTTTGGTTAATACTTGGCTTTTTCTGATATTTCTTTAGAATTTCTATCTTAATCCAGTCTATTTACATGTAATATTATAGATAATTTTGAGAGGAATCCAACGATATGTCTTAAAGTGCCATAGGTACACGCAGTGCGACAACACTGCACGCCAGTTGAGAGCCTTGCGCTTAGCGGCGATGGGGCACTTGATGCGCGTGGCAGTGTCGCCCTTATTGCTCCCGCGCTTCTCGGCCTCAAACGCGGAAAAAAAGCTCTAGGTAGGCGGGAGCCTTAAGTCTATGTTTTCAACACATTTGGAAGAAAAAAAAATTGATGGTAATGATGTCAAGAAACACGCCGCAGTGAACCAGGTCCCTTTTTGTTACGGTCAAGTTCATTGCCCACCGAGTTTTTTTTAATCACTGCTGAACTCTTTACGAACAAGAGATAAATTGGCCTTGCCATTCACCGGGAATTGCCTGCTTGCCTCAGCTGCTTTGCTCAGTAGTGTTACTTTGGCGGTTTACTTTTAAGTTTCGAATTCGCCGACCTACTTGCTGAGATAATTTTTTTTCATGCAGCTCCAAAGTATCAACTTTTGTCTGAAACGTTTCATAATTTCATACTAGTATGAAAATATATATCACATACATAATATTCAGCTTCAAGTGGATAAGTAAAAAAACAAAACGGAAAATGTGGACACACTTAGGATATTTTCGTATTTTATATTAGGCAGCCAATTGTTGAAAATTTGAAATATCAGAGAGATTGGAGCAAATTTTCAAACCGTAATTGCGGAAGCAGGTCCGTAAATGATTGAACTGTTATAAAAAGTTTCAAAAAAACTTTATGAACCCTCCGTTTAACGGTTTACACAGGCGCTTCACTTAATAATGATTTCAAAATCACAGCGACTGAAGCTTCATTGTTTTAACGTATCTCTTTCGTGATTAAAAAGCGAATAACCACATAGCAAACGAAGGGTAATTAAAATTTGGGTATGCCATTCCAACTTCCCCCTCCCCACCCTCCAATATTATGTTTTATTTAACTAAATTTAGTTCACGTGTCTTGTCACAAGTTCTTCGGAACAGCCCGTAAGGTGCGAGCGCATAAAGTGCGATTATGAACACAAGTAATAATTGTTTAGTTTTGGAAACAACATCAAAGCCCCGGCGGCTGAGCAGATAACTCGCCAGCTTCTCTCCAAGACGATCCGGGTTCGATTGCCGGCAGGGTTGCCTTGGATATTCGCACGTGGTGGACGTAGGACCTAACTTCGATAAAACCCGTCGCCAGGTCGTGAGAACCGCGTGGAAAGATCTTGATCCTTGAAGCACAGCATGTGCAGCATATTGGCGGTTTCTTCACACATTTCGAATCGAACTGCTGGAAAATTAGCCCGTGTATAACGTGTTTGATTTTCTCCTAAATATGTAATGTACAGCAAGCGTTTTATATTTCTGTTTATACAAAAATATCTTATTTTTATTAAACTACAATTTTACTTATATTTTAATTACAAATTTAATATTTCATTTATAATTAATATGAATAAAAACAGGGAGAAACTAGATGTGTTGGTAATGCTTAGTAAGAAATAGTTCTTATGCAAAATATTATTACACAGAGTGCGCACGAATGCGGTGCGCTATCCCTTTGGCATAATTTTCTAGACTCGATTTATTTGCACGAGGTGGAGGAATACCCTAGAAATATGACTTAAGCAGTGCTGCAGAAAAGTTCGAAGTAACAGTGAATGGACGATGACAGTAAGGTCTGGGCAAGACTTGCAATTGTAGATGTATCCAGTTGCGTATCACGAAATATTGTTGACCCAAAAAGCATTTATATGAGCTACGGAGTCATTTTACAATCGTGATTGGATGTTACATTTCCGACATGGGTTAACTGTTGCGAACGAATCACGGGCACAGAATACTTGAGAATACAGAGGTGAAACAGCTATTTGTACCGCGAGCTCCAGCAAAATGGCGTCACTGGCCAGTTACATGTTGGAACGTCGTTCGCCAATCAGCGCCTGGTAACCTTCTCGTCAGCCGGCAACCCAGCCAATAGCGAACCTTTATGGTCCGCCACCAGAGCCTCGCGCAGTCAATCAGAGAATTGTTTCCGCTTCATAAAAGTTAAATTTCAATAAGCAAAATGCTGTATACTTAAACTTTATTATAAACCTGGAGAGACATAAATAATATTGTATGTTTCATAAAACATTGGCCACGTTTCACCTACCGTTGTTAAAATGGCACTAACAGTATGCTAGGTAACGCGATGTTATACCGTAACGGGATGTGAGAGACAGGTTACTGTTAAACACGACAGAGTCGTGGTCTTATTTGTTAACGGGGCGCTCTTAGCCGCGAGGCCATACCGCACCCCGGCCTCCCAGTAGGCGGGGAAGAGGGATCACGCCCTCTCATCGCAGACATGACCAGCGCTTTCTGAATTGACCAAACCCGTTTGCCCCTACCTGTACACAGGCCGCACCAGGCAGAGCCCCGATCTGATATTGCAGATCGCACAGAGCATGTCCTACCACAAGGCCTGAGATTCTAGCACTCAGATTACCAAGCGTGTGGTATAGCCGGAGCACTACCCACGCCCCTGACGTGATCTCGGGCACGCCCCCGGAACAATCCTGTTCAACGTCCGGCTCTTTTAGCAAGAGGGGGAATCTCTCCGAGCCTTCTCCAGCATGCGGAGTCAACCACTGCCAGCACGAGTCCAACCTCGTCTGATCCAAATTCCAGGGAGTACCCCTGGATGGGCCAAGCGGATCATCCCGTGCTCCCTCTTAATTTCCATGGCACGTATGGGTTTTCCTGTGTCCGACTGCGTCGCCTAACCTCCATGCGGGAGTGTGCGGAGTCCCTCAGAACAGGTGGGTACCGCCATGACCGTCCGGTTTTACTCCCTTTGCTGTCTTCACCAGGAGCCGAGCTCACACGAAGCCGCACACCAGGCCGACTCGCAACATCAGACACGCGTCCTTTACCATCCTAGAATTTCTTCACAGGGAAATTCCTGTTTTGGGCCCCAGTGGCCTGAGTGCCAAGAGGTCCAACACCCCACCAAGTGGTCGGGCCTTGGTACTATCTATCGGCCCAAGCCATCACGGCAGATACCCCTGAACAGCCGCTAGAAAACTGTTTCCCATAGGGCACGGGCGGCAGAGCCCAGTCTGTTTAATCAGGGGTGGCACGAGAAGCCCTGGGTTGCCATGGATGTTGAGAGGCTATAAGAGACGCATCACCCATCCTTTCCGGAAACCGGTAAGTAAGTTCGTCTCGGCTACCATAGCCTAGTACTGCCACGCCACCTCGAATGACCAACCTACACTCCCCCCACCGGGGTGACCGTACGATCCTCCCCCCGGATGTGAGAGACAGCGGTGTTTCGACAAACATTTCAGATACTTAGTTAACTGACATAATGTTAACAGTCTCGTTCGGATATCTTTGAGAAATGAATGCGCCCTTTGCTTACACCTGTCAACAATAAAAAGTGTGTAACGTGGCAGTGTGTACTAATAAGCAAGCGCAAACACAACCTGTGACGTACAAAGTGAAAAATAAATGTGAGGAATGTGTAATAATACACAATATGAGAAAACTATTATTGTCGATAGAAAAATAAAACACAGAGATACAATTTAAGAAAAAAAAAGAGTGATGGGCTGTAGCTAAAAATAAAAAAAACGTGAGGAAGCATGGTTGGAAGTGACCAATGGGTTTAATAGACACGTAAATGTAACAAACCCTGTAAAATATATCTTCTAGCACCACTTCTGCTAACAGCACGTTCGGGTCTTAACTACTGAAGTTGCACTGTTATATTAACAGCGGGCTTAACATTATGTTAGTGCCAATGGTGGTTCGTAAAAAATTGATGTAAACTGTTAAACTTTCCTAACGCCATGTTAACTGTTTAATAATGGTCGGTGAAACCAGGCCGTTACGTTGTCGAGACCCAGCTTTCACTTGTATTATTGCAAAATAAGTTTTTGGCAACTCGTTTCCAGTCATTTTTCTATAAAACGCACTTTTTAATTTTTTTTTTTTTTTTACTGTGAACATAACACCGACGTCTGCATGACCTCTTTGTATGTGGTACTTACCAAGCTTCCGAAATTTGGCGAGGCCCTTGAGAAACATTCCGTGTGTCTAGCGCCTTTCCTTTTCAACACAGTTATTACGAGGTGTTAACAGCGAGAAAAGCTTGGTGATAACTACACACCCCGAACCCAGCACATAAGTGTGATTGCTGCCAGAAGAAAATTCACGGCAATCATGGATCCTAGATCGACCCGAGGACCTCAGCCGTGGGAGATTAGCGACTTGCCATCAGTGGCGTGTGGTGAAGTGTTGCAAGGTAAGCTGGTGCTTGCTCACTGCTGTACATTCTCGGTGCACGCAGCAGGAGCCAGTAATTACCGCGCAGCCTATGGAAACTGGATGCATTCCGACCACTCACAGGAGCGGCAAGGGGCCCATTGCACGCGTCCTGTGACGTCAGCTGCCGAGCTATGTTTTAGTGGTGAAAATGTAAACTAGTAAGCAGCAGGGTACAACCCAGAGCTAACACCAGCTGACCTTGCAACAGTTCACCATGCAACAGTTCACCACACACCACCGCTCACCATAGACCTGGGTCCGGACTGTACGGTATTATCATTTCAAATACTAATTGGATATCGTTAATGACCTTAAATACGAGACTAAGCCCTTAAAAGTGTACTAGGACATGATAAAACTCACTGAGCATAGCAAAAGCGTGAGTGAAGAGTTGCGAAGCAAAGGTTAATTTGGGGATGGATCTAACCACAGGCCTTGGCGCATTTCACATTCTACGAGGAAATATAACTGAACTGTGTTGCAAACGTAGAGCTGCACGAAAGTCTAGTTACTCGTAACAACCGCATTGCTGATAGTGACGTTGAAATATGCCCAGTAATTTGCGTTTTAAGGTCAGAGACATATATCACGTGTGGACGAGGAACTCCTCATGACAACCTGCGCGAGAGACATCCATTAAATTACTCATCCCAAGAATAATAGCCTGTATTTTTCACTCGAATGGATGTATCATTCAGCTGTAGTAGTCTTTTTTTTCAGGATAGAATGAAGGCGAGTAACGATGTAGGGCATTGAGCGACTTTTTGCAGTACAGAGGCCGTGGCAGTATTTTTAATTTTTAAAAGAATGTGCCTTTGCAGATGTTCTGTGTAGTTCGTATTATACTGCTAATGCTTGGTTCTCAAGCTTACTAAATATACGAATAGAATAGTTTATAAAACCGCGCATCCGAGGAATGTATATATTTATATATTTTACGATGCGCTGTGGTAAAAATTTCGCTTTCAAGCTGTCCATAACACTAAAAGTAAATTATAAACACGTACATACATATGTATCCGTGCTTTGTATACAAACTATTGTCCGTACGTCCCGATTCTGGGCAACGATTAGGCAACGCACAGCAAATTGGATGAGCGATACATGGACACCCAAACCAAAACTATGATACCGGTAAATCACCTGAGGTGCTGGTTAACCTGGGGCCGGCAGTTACTCGGGGAGCTCTTTCACAGGGCTTGAAGAGGCGGACGTCGCCGCTGGGCTCCTTGAGAGATTTCTCCTGCATCTGCGGAGCGTGAAAGTAAGTGGTGGCTCCTGCGCTTTATTTTCTGTGTCGCCACTCTTGGCTGCCCCCGGCGGATACGAACGGAGTGCTTTGTTGACTGCAGGGTATCCTGCAACGCAGCGTCTCTCTCCGGCCAGGCGTTGCGCGGACTGCCTTCATACTGGAGCACACGTCTGCTCCTAGCTTGAATTACACACTGCAGTCTTGTATGATCCCTGCAGAATGAATGTGACAAGATAATCACATCGCTTGGTGACGTGACGATAATATTCACAGTGATGTGGAGATCTCACAACGTGTTATTTCCTACTTGTGACATGCCACGTGTCGAGAGTAGATAACGTATTTGGACACAATACGTGTATGCTATAAGAACTGTCTACTCCTGAAACAATATTAAAAAGTCAAAAATCGATGTTTTAAATGTGCTTCGAAGGAACGCTTTCCTCCATAAAGTTATTGATCCAAGTCGAAGAAGTGAAGAATTATGCAGTGTGTAGAAATATTCTGGAATCAAAAAACAAAATCGTATAAAAATTGCAATGCAAAGGGAATAATTCGAACAAAATATATAAAGTGAAACGTTTTCCAAACAAACGTTATAAAATACAGGAATTCTAAGTATCTTTGCTTGAGGTTGAATGGAAGCTGCAATCCTGGTCACTCCGCAAACCTCAACACGCATAAACACCTCCCGAATTTTAAATTAATGTAGCATTAAATATAATTAAACTATCTTTATGGTTCGAATTGCATTTGGAAGGAGATATTCAATTATAAACTATGTAAAATATTATTAACAATATATATTAATTTCACAGTAATTTTTTAATATATATTTTTTATAATATTTAAGAATCCGTTAATTTTATATGTGGTTAATTAATATTTGTTACTTTAAACAAAATTTCTGAACCAAATTTGTTTTCGAGAAAAGAAGGGGTTTTTCATGATCTCATAAGAAAATATCAATAAAAAGTTCGGAAAATTTTTGTCGTTAGTAGAGTGTTTTTAAACAAATTGATACATTTGGCTATATAATATAAGGTCGCAGACTTTGAAGCACGAAATTTGGAATAGGACAAGAAGTTTTCGAAGGACAATTGAACGGCTGGAATAATAGTAAATTTTGCGTAGGGTGTGCAGATGTTAGTGTGTGGAGTGCAACTACTAGCAGTGGCCACCTGCCGTCAATGGAAACGAGTCAGTTCTGTATTCAAGGTAGCGTCCCACAAACTTGAACGAAACTGCTAATGAAGAATGGCTATGTGAACTTTACTGTGTTAGGCAATGCTTTCTCGCATCGCATTAACTGCCACATTACAACATATTTTATAACTACCTTCATACAAAGTATATCAGTATATGTAATTATATATAAGAATCTTATTCGTGAAAATAAATATTATTAGGAGAAAAGTGTCTGCACAAAAAGCTACACTATGCATGTGGTTTGGCTACATTGGAATAATATAGCTAAAATTATCGCGCCATCTTTTTTTTATCGCCATATAAGTGCAACGGCCCAAAATTGATGCGCGAATAGACGATTATTTGGTGACTGCGTATTCATAATTTTGAAGTGCAGATACAATATAGTTCTGCTACACATTTCCTATTACATCAAGGCAAAAGAATTGACCTAAGTAGATCTTCTATGCTGAGTGATTATTTTTAATATTTAATGAATAATTTTCATTCAATTTCAAGTGGAACACGTGAAAATGCTGAGAAGAATGCAGCAAATGGCAAATGGGAGCAGTGGTTGCAATAGTCGCAGTTAAGAGCACGTGATTTTTATACTATTTTTAAATTTGTAAATCGGTTAATTGTACTTCATTGTACATTTTACAAATGTGTAGTTTTGGAAGCCTCGTTGCATGTTCGGGAATGGCCTAATTACTGCCACAACACAACTTTTTTTTTGTCACCATTGCACTGCTGGATATTTAATTTTTAACTATGTTTAGTTGGCATTCTTGGAGTTTTGGATTGTATCTTGCATCTAACGTGTATGGCTCATTTACGCTGAAGTTTTACAAGAACATCTCAATTCACTTCATTGCATAACAAACAAACTTGGAAACTATTGACAAAGTTCCCGGTGGAACCGGCGCTTTCCTCACCAAACCTCCCTTCCTGGTGGCCGATACCTATTAAAAGGTCATACCAGGAGCGCTAAAAGGTCATACCAGGAGCGTTAAAAGGTCATACCAGGAGCGTTAAAAGGTCATACCAGGAACTATTGACAGTAAATAAACATTCAAAAATGACGTATCACAAATAAAATGCCACGGAAAGCACAAAGCCATCTCACACAGAACAGTCCGTAGAGGCCATTATTACTAACGGTGGCTGCAGTAATGTTGCTTCTTCAAGGCACTAGGAACAAAATTATTTGCAATACATTTTCAAAAGGTTGCACAAACTCTCTGTAACATGCAGCCACTTTAAACCCTACAATAAAATGAGAAAGTAAAATGCTTTATGCGTTACTTACATGTTTCAGTCATTAAAGTGTATGTGTAAAAAAAAATTAAAAGTATCGTGTTGCTAAAATGCTAAATGCTTGGTTCGTGTTTAAATAGCTAAAGGTAAAGGGAAATGTTTTTATTGATTATTTATGCTACACCCAATAGCCTATTAATAGGAAATTATATTATAAATTCAAATAAGCTAATTCGTGGGATGTTTCTTGCATTTATGACATTTGTGTGAATTTAAGAAATTATTTCGTTAATTCGCGTACATTATTATGATTAAAATATAGCTAAGATAAATATTCACATTGTTACACCTGTAAGTATGGTCATATACAATATTTGCAGTTTATAGACATTAAGAGCACATTCGAAAGCCCTGCTTATTTTTTACCTTCATCTCGTAGCATATCCTTCCGTCATATGCCAGTACAGACATCGTCGTGTGTTATACGTGTATAACAGTGTCAACTGTATTTATTCAGTAAGACTGTCTCTCAATTCGCCTAGTACTCTGTCGCCACTTCTCGGCGTCATTAAGAGAGAGAGAGAGAGAGAGAGAGAGAGAGAGGCCTCTCTGCTATCCTATTTCAAGGGAGATTGCGCGAGAGGAAGAGTAAATAACGATCTTCACTATTTATTTTCTCTCGCCCTCTTTGTGGCATCCTTATTGTTTTGCCACTAAATTAAAAAATTTAGGCGTGTGTTTCTTGTAAATTGTAATCAAAAGGTTCGTTATATCCTAAGTAATTATAATAATGGCAAAATGCGTAGTATAAATGAAATTCACATCTCATACAGAAAATTAAACATAATGGTACTTTTAATGTTTATGGTAAGTTATTTGCTTTACAGTCAACAGTACAATTTTGAAACAAATGAATATACAGAATGTTTGGAAATTAAACGCCCAAACTGCGGGAGGTGATTCCTTATGAAAAATAAAGTCGAAAATATAGAAGTCATCATATACCTAAACAGAATATTAAAGGAGATACGAGCCTGTGAAAATTGGGGTTTTGAAAACGTTTTTTCGCGGAACACCTTGTACTTTCTGCCAGCGGTAGGGGTGGCGGCGATTTACCCACAGTACGTTCCACACGGTCGAATGGGACAAGCCCATTTGGCGCGCTATGGAGCGTGTACTAATGGAGGGCACGTCGTTGATGTGCTGGCGTATCACTTCCTCAATTCGAACAGTGCGCACAGACCGAGGACGGCCAGCATTACGCATGTGTGTCTGCAACATGGGAAGCATAAGTCACCTTTTTGCTGCGGACATTGCAGGCGTTGTACAAGGCATTCGGCAAAAATACATACGTTTTCAAAACCCAATTTTCATAGTCTCATATCTCCTTTAATATTCCGTTTAGGTATATGACTTTATTTTTTCATAAGGTATCACCTCCCGTAGTTTGGGCGTTTAATTTCCGAACGCTGTATGTGTGAAACTGCATTGAGTTAATACTTCAGAAAACTGAAGGAGCGACCATTGTGTGTTAGGCAAATATTTGTCACAATTTATTTCTTTTCCCGTCTTAGAAGCAATGCCGATGGCACCCGAAGGCCCACGGAGGGTGGGCGTCTCAAATAACCTCATAGTGGGCGTCTCAAATACCTCATCGTGGGCGAGAGTGTGCTAGCGTGTCGGGACCTAACGGCATCGCTCTTGAGAGAAGCCTTTCTGTCAGCCGGGCTGCCGCACGCACGCACGCACGCATACATGCACTGCTGCAGTCTCAACAGATTACGTCAAGTGCTACCATTCTGTGTTCAGTTACTGAAACGGCTTGGCTGAATCGCAGTTCTCGGGTGTGCGTTTCAAGAGGCCTGTAACACTAGTCTTGCCAAGACAACGGAAATCTCAACTACATGACGTATTATTCCTACAATTTTAGGGCATTGCAAAGTAAAAAATGGCAGTTTAGTTAAAGATTCTGCCTACAGTACGTAGGGAGAGATGTTCAGTGGCATTCGGCAGTCGAAAGAGAAGGTTTTCTCGCGCGCTTCTCTCCCACGGCAAATTGTTCGTACTGTATATAAATAGGGTATATTTATGTAAACATAAATTAAAAGTAATCGGCGTGCTAATAATTTAGACGTCTTTATTATAATAATAAACTGATGCTGTCATACGATATAACATTTGCAAACTAGCTCACACCGACTATCTTGCTTGTTTCTGTATATTTGTCAACTTAAATTTTTTAACGATAGCTACCATTTTGAACAGTAAATTCTTATCTAATGATTGTCCGTTTTTTATGGATAAGTAATTAAAAAAGAATCACCCATCTTTGCAAATATATAGAAAACTTCTAAACAAGTTAATGAGTTTTTGATGTACATTGTGTGCAAAACTGGCGTCATGTTATAGTTTACTTTTATCTGATTTGCTTTTCCTGAAACAGCGACGCTTGTGTTGCTATAATTTACAGAGCTATTCAAAAGGGACGGTGCAAAAGTAACGCTGATTTATCCGTTAGTGAACTGGCATACACGATCCACAATGGTACGCGATGATTGACGTCCGTCGTAAGTTTGCTGTGAATAAGTTGCGTGTCTGCGTAGTTCACGTACTCGCCGCCAGTGGCGGTGTTGTTGGTGTTTACAAAATTGCAACCTCGCAGCAAGAGAAAGGGTTTTGTGTGATGGAAATTTGCATGTAACAGTGCAGAGGCATTTTCGAACATGATTTAACAATCGCTCACCGCATAGGAACTGCATAGCATGTTGGGTACGAAAGTTCCAATCGAGTGGATGTTTGTCCCCGGGAAAAGTCCTGGTCGCCCGCAAACGTCGAGAGAGACAGTGGGGAGTATCCTGCGTGTTTAAGGAGTCCAAATACATCGACAACGCGGGCTAGTCGCGAATTAAATGTACCACAACCCACTGTATGGCGTGTTATACGAAAACACCTATCCTGTAAGCCATACAAACTGCAGTTCGCGTAGACATCGAGACCAGCAGAAAAGTCAAAACGTGCTAACTTCAGCACCGAAATGCAGAACCTTTTAGAAGAGGACGGATTCGCTGACAGGTTAGTATTCAGCGACGAGGCAACATTTCGCCTGAGCGGAAAAGTCAATCGCCAAAATGTTAGGATCTGGGGCACAGAAAACCCTAATGTCACTGTAGAGCATGAGAGAGACTCACCAAAACGTGTTTCGCGCGATGAGCAGCTGCAAATTGTATGGGCCCTTCTTTTTTTGCAGAGCCTACTGTCACTGGCTTCACCTACCTGGACATGTTAACAGAATAGCACATGCCTCAACTAGAGGAAGATTTCCCTAATCTCATCTTTCAAAATGATGGTGCTCCTCTTCATTTCCACTGAAAATTTATTGAACACCAGAATGCCACCCTATCTGGGCGCTGGATCGGCCGTGCCGGGGATCATTATTCGCCGATGCTGCTCTGGCCTCCACGATCACCTGGTTTAAAAAGCTGCGATTTCTGTTTGTGGAGGTACGCCAAGGATGTTGTGTATGATACCCCATTCCCACAACACCTGCACGATTTGAAGAATCGCATCTCTGGAGCCGTGGAGCGGATAACCTATCTGATGATCTGCAAACATCAGAAAAATGCAAAGTTAGAATGCATGAAAAAAAAAAAAAAAAAAAAAAGGATTTTAAATCGATGTAATCATAGTTGTGAACTTTTAATATTTTAAACATTACCCTAATGCTTTTCTGAAAAACTTATTAATTCAGTGGTGTATACCATCGAATATAAGGGTTTGTTTTATGTAAAAATTGTGCTAGAAAGTGCGCTAGGAAGAATATGATTCAATCTGAAGTGCTATATCTTTCTCTGGCTGTTTAAAGCCAGCTGAGCTTTGTTTGATAAATAAACGAACTGAGGAAGGAATGTTTTTGAGGAATATTTTTGAGGATTAAGAAATATTTTTGAGGAATGTGGATTATTTTTGAAAAATGAGGAATATTTTTGAGGAATGAGGAATATTTTGAGAAAAGTTTTTGATGAAATCAGGAATATNTGTCTTTCTCTGGCTGTTTAAAGCCAGCTGAGCTTTGTTTGATAAATAAACGAACTGAGGAAGGAATGTTTTTGAGGAATATTTTTGAGGATTAAGAAATATTTTTGAGGAATGTGGATTATTTTTGAAAAATGAGGAATATTTTTGAAAAATGAGGAATATTTTTGAGGAATGAGGAATATTTTGAGAAAAGTTTTTGATGAAATCAGGAATATTTTTGGGTGAGGATTTGTGAGAAGGATTTCTGAGGATTTGTGAAGATTGCTGAGTAGGAGTATTGGTGAGGATTGGCACGGATCGGTGAGGAGTATTACTGAGGGATTGCTGAGTAGGAGTATTGGTGAGGATTGGCACGGATCGGTGAGGAGGATTACTGAGGGATTGCTGAGAATTGGCGAGGATTGGTGAGGATTACTGAGGATTGGTGATGATTGCTGAGGATTGGTGATGAGAATTACTGAGAATTTCTGAGGATTGGTGAGAATTGGTAAGGAGGATCGAGGAGTATTAGTGAGAATTGGTAAGGAGGATCGAGGAGTATTAGTGAGAATTGGTGAGGAGGTTACTGAGTATTGGTGAAGATTGGTGAGGAGTATTAATGAGGACTGTGAGGATTGGTGAACATTGGTGAGGATCGCTGAGGATTGCTAAGGATTGGTGAGCATTAGTGAGGATCGCTGAGGATTGCTAAGAGATTACTGAGGATTGGTGAGGAGGATTTCTGGGGATTGGTGAGGAGGATTACTGACGATTGATGAGGATTGCTGAGGAGGAGGATTACTGAAGAGGAGGAAGAGGAAGAAGAGTGAGTCTGCAGGAGTCAGTCGTTGGTTAGTATGGATGGTCGGTATGATTGGCTGGTTTGCTTGGTTGACCTGGTCGGCTGTTATGGATGGTCAATATGATTGACTGGTCAATTGGTTGACTTGGTTGACTGGTATGGTTCTTCGGTATGGACCTTAGTTATGGTCTGCTAGGACTGGTCAGTCTCTATGATTGGCTGTCTGGTCGGCATTAGCAGTTGTTATGGTTGGATTATCTTGATAGTCGTTAGACTGTACGGCTGGAATATCTGTGTGGTATGGGTGGTTTGTATGGTTTGGGGGTGTTTTTGACTGGCATGATCAGTTCATATTTTAAGCTGGCATTGTTGGCTTGTATGGTTGGAGACTTGCCGACTAAACAGCCAATAAAAACTGACGAGGGTAAGTTGTCTGCTGATCGTCGTATCAGAGAGTGGTTGTGCTCTACCATCTTTAGAAGAATCAAACCCTCATGGTCACACACATCTTACTTTGTTTTTCGCATTAGGTATGTAGTTTTCTCCTGGATGTTTTTCTAAGATTTTTTTTTAGAATTTTTGCAATTTTTTTATTTTTCAAGTTTTTAAATTTATTGGAACTAATGCCAAGGCCAACCAAAAACAACATGGTTGACAAAGTCATCAATGTAATTTTTCCTCGATTTTTAGAACTTTTTTTAAATTTTTGCGATATTTCTAGAATTTTTATGATCGGGAAGGGGATAGGTGTAAAGCGGTGTGAAGTTGGTTGATTAGGATGTTGGGGTCGAGCTGGGGAAAAAGGTGGGTTAATGTTATATGTTGCTCGATTTTTTGCGATTTTTCTAGATTTTTCTGATTAGGAGGGTGAGTGTGAGGAGTTAGGGATGTTGGCTAGGGTAGAGGGGTGAGTAGGTGAGTGCGGGATCATGATATGTTCCTTGATTTTAGAATTTTTTTAAATTTTTTGCTAATTTTAGAACTTTTTTTTTGAATTTTTTGGGATTTCTTAGAGGTTCAAGGTCATGGGCACGAGGTCAAGGTCACGGGCGTGAGGTCAGTGTCAAGGTCACTTGGTATTAATATGGTGGTAGGGTGATGTGACAACATGGTGACTGGTCGGCTACGGCTCCAGTCCCTGGGCACTGTGTATCGACTTAGCAGTTTTCACCTATAAAACATATAGGTATAACCACCACTGTTCTGACCTTGAAAACGATCCCCCCCAAATGAAATGGAAAGGGCCTTTGGGTGGATCGTTTTTTCATATTGGGGGATAGGTGCTTTTTTTGAGGGAAAAGAGGAAAATTTTAAGGGAAAAATAGTTAATTTCGAGGGAAAAATGGTAAATTCTGATAAGGTAAATTTTGAAGGAAAGGGGGAAATTCCAAGATAGAGGCCGGTCGGTGCCTGGTACCTGTCCCCGTTTCCGTTGCGCTCGAATCGGCATAACCATTCTACTAATATGGATTGTGTAAATAATTGTACACCACCACTCGTGAGTATGAGAGAAATAGGCATACTGTAGACACAGGCTTCACACCCAAGTATCTCCGGCGACACACCTTCGGTTCCAGTTTATTTGTGGATCTTATTTGCGCTCCTATTTTACGCGGCAAACTATTTCTGGAGGAAGGTTTACGCTAAAACACTAAACATTTACACCTAAAATTCTCCGCACGTTCTTTACTTCCACGGGATTTCAAACCCACGACCTCTCGTACCTGTGAACTTCGCAGGGGATGTCATACTCGCGCAGTTTACTAAATTGAAAGCTACCTAAAGAAATAAATTAAAAACTTGCATAACGCACGAATTTAACACTCGGAACATGTTCCACACGTACTGACGCACTGGCTGTTGTTTCGTGGGCAGTTCGGGTGAAGTAATTTGATGAACTCCGGTGAGTAAATTTACCTGCTAATTATTCTCTACTTTCACAGCAGGATCCACCAGATAACGCCGGCAGAGTCTTAACTACGTTAGGGAGATGAGAGGCACGCATTGTGGCACGAATAAATTTCAGCGCAGCTTGTTGACAGGCAGGATTACTTAAACTGCCTGTAATTTGGCATTCTAATTACATACACGATATTTATTACCGTTGGTAGAACTCCACCCACCCTCCCCCAATTATTTACCAGGTACTTGCCTACTTTCTTTTCACAAGACAGGAATTATGTTTTGTATTAAAAATTCACGCGAACCTCTTGCACGGACTCTAATTATCAAACGAATGGTCCGTGCTCAAAATTAATTCTAACTATCATATCATAGTATCATTGCAACATTGCGGGTTTCTCGCTGACACCACCAAAACTAATTTTGAAATTAGTATTTGTAGAGCCGAAGAGATGAAAAAATCATTTCATGCGAATGTAGCAACACTGAAGGAATACTACGTTACAGATGTCAGTTTATCGATCACAGGAAAATCCTAAATTCCATTTACACTCAGGTATTACGAAACATTAATTTACGAAAATGTAAGTATATTAATTTTTGTCCTTCCTGTTACAAATTAAAATTTACTACTGTGAGGCGTTTTAAGTTCATATTTCGAGTCGAACATCACCCGTAGTTAAGTGGCACTTAAGTGAGCGATTTTGATGATTAAATATTGAGCTGTCTTCAAACAAAACGAACTTTTTTTTTGTCAGACTTTAATTTATGTGGTTTATATATCTGAGTCTCACTTTGTTAATTCCAGATGCAGTTTCACATATTTCTGTATAGTAATCAATTCGGATGTTTCATTTATGGTATGGCTGTTAAAAGTCTGAGATACATTCCCAAATTTCAAACTACATATGCTGCGGGTACTTGATAAAATTTTAATAACGTAATTTTAACGTGAGGAGAAAGTGTTTTTTTTTAGTACTGTTAAATCAGTATAGAAATTGTAAAACGATATTTGTAAGCGAAAGCGCACGTTCGCCCCACGTGACGCAAATGTGAAAAAATACACATTGCCATACGTTTATGTCGCGCTGGAAAAGTTGGGAACGCGTTTCATGAATGTTAGACTACTCGTGCTTCTCTTGAGTTCGCAGTAGAACACTGCGCGTGTGGGACATCACGGAGTTCCATTATACACTGTCTCTTGTCTCCGGCTCATTCATTGCCGACAGCTTCCCACTGCAGGACGCGTAGGAAATGACAGATGAAAACAAATGGCGACCAAATTACCGAGCTCTTCATTGGGGGGAGGAAGCCCAATGTACACACGCCACTGCGGCGACTTCAGTGGGCTGTAGTTTGTGTACCGATAGCCCTCAAAGTTGTTGCTGTACATGTCCCGCCATGCCAGCTCTGATGTGTATTGCTTGCATTGAACATTTTGTACGGCCGTTAGTTAATTGTAAACTTTAACAGACGGATCGTGTGACGCATGTATCCACTCGGATTCGTAGAATCGCCGATTTTAATCCGCAATTTTGAATTTTAATGCTTTTATTGAATTCGTACCCCTAATAGTAAAGAGGTCAAGTTTCCGAGTTTTGGGTGTTAATTTATTAAATTGGCTTGTCTCTTGACAGTTTATTTGGAAAGTACTCAAGAAAGTTTAAACTAACTAAATATTTAGTTTTTAAATAAGGTAAGTGTTCCAGTAACTTACGCAATGGGAAAGTATGTGACTGTTTCACAGAATCATTCCATTAATGTTGACAGCAGATATTTACGAATTTGATTTGTACATGCTTAAAACTTATTTTGTAATTTTGTGATGACAAATTACTTTTTCATGTTTTCTACTTTAAAAAATTATATTTCTTGGAAACTGAAATTTCTTTACAAATAGAAAGATGTGAACCTATATTTAGTCACTACAAAGGGGCCGCGGTGGCCGAGCGGTTAGCTTGCTCGTTCCCCACCAAGGCGAAACGGGTTCAATCCCCGGCCGGGTCACTCCCGGATTCTAGCATGTGGGAATCGTGCCGGACGATGTCACTGGTTGGATGGTTTTCTCGGGGATCTCCCATTTCCCCCGCCCTTTCATTCCAGCACTGCTCCATACTCACCTCAATCACCCTCATCGGCTCTCAAGCCCTCGCTGTTAAGAGCCACCAAAATCTCTTCACTCACTCACTCGTCACTACAAATGGCGCTAGCATCTATTTATCGGCTATAAATAACGATAAATTACGGATTGGATTCATGAACTCGCTTCTTTTAAGAAACGTGTTAATGACATTACCTAGCTATTGACACTTGATTTTCTCACCACATGAAACTTACACACTATTGCTATTTTAGCATTGCGACCTCAGTAGGTCATGACTCCTGAGTACCAGTTGCATTTGAACTATACACTCTGCGTTTAAAGTTTATAATACGAACATTTCAGTTACTAGTGCAATGTCTGTTACGCACCCAGTCACCTTAATGGTATATATGGAAGCCTCATGTTCGAAACAGTTACAGTATCCGGAGTGAATATAATCTGTATATATGATTTGATAATCAAAATAACATTCTTATTTGTCACCAGGGACGAAGTGTCTTAATGTCTAGACGAAGGCGTAGTCCCAGTACCCCGCAGATGGATCAAGAAGTTCCGAAAATTACCCAAGTACTCTACAATAGCTTGTCCGTCGTTTGGTGCGTCAGTCAGCTTTCAGAAATTTGTTCGAGGACGTCAATAAATTAAATACTGGCTACACGCAGTTTGTTATAAGACTGTGCAGAATGTGATGAGAGACAGAGGGCACCAAGGCAAATGTTTCAATGAATGTATGATTGCTGACATATATCGATGCCCTGAGACGTGTACAGAACTGATGCCTTTGTGTACTACTCAACAAGTGAACGTGCGGAACGGACTAGTGCGGTCACAAGAATTCACACACTCCACGTAAGCGATATCACTGCTGAAGGGACAAGGGCGTTACTTAAGTTAAGATTAATTCTACTAAGGTTGGGAACAAAACGAGCTTTCTTATGGGAGAGTTTGACCCAGGGAAAATTTCTGCCGTTAGGTGCGCAGTGTTCCAAAGAGGTCACTTTAGAATAACATTTTAATCTACGTCATTTATAAAAGAGAAATATTTTACTTAGTTACGAAGTTATTTTATACTAGCGAACCGGCCCGGCTTCGCCCGGATACAATTGAGTTTTGCAGTGATACACTAATAAATAAATTGGGAAAAGACAATTCATTTATGTGAAAACAGAATTATAAAATTATACTATGTTGACCTAGGTTTTTAACTGATTACGGCAACCCAAAAGGAAGGAAATATTTTTTAACCGATAGCCTAGAAGTAGGGTATTTTTTTTAGAGTGTATCTGTGGAATCATCGCGCAGTTACCACATTTCCGCTTTCCAGCGTCGATGTATGAAAATCAAACCGAGAGTTTCATCATGTTGTAATTTCAGAAATAAGTGTACGTGGGCACTACTTTTTGCGCTTGGCTAAGGGATCTTAATCGACCACCAAAGTTAAGCAACTTTCCCAGCGGTACACATTTGGATGGGTGACCGTCTAGTGACATAACATCTGAGCGCTTCCGGGCTTCCGAGGGCACGTTAAATATTTGGCCCCGGTTATCGATTGATAGCAGTCGTTAAGCCATTTCAGAGGTCATTGGGCGGCCTGATAAACTCTGACACCAGAGGAAAAAATTATTTCGGTCACGTTCCCAGTCGTTGCAGAATAACGTTTTGTTGTTATTCCACAGGACCCGTACATTTGACCGGGATAAAAAGTATTCCATGTCTTATTCCAGGACCTAAAGTACCTACATACCAAATTTCATCAAAATAAGTTCTGCCGTTATGGAGCTGAGTGGTAACAAACACACACAACACACACACACACACACACACACACACACACACACACACACAGACTTTCGCATTTATAATATTATTTTATAATATATTATATTTCATTTATGTTCATTTCAATCATCTTATCTTTTAACGTAGAAAATAGAGACAAATCTGGTACACATGCGACACTAGCGCTTACCTAGTGGCGAAAATGTTTTGTTTTGCTTAACTTTTAACATTGGTCATCAGTAGATAGAAATTGAGAGTTCTGGTGCAGGGGGTTGGGCGTTAGGACAATAGATGGACATGGCATCTGGAAGTGGACCAGTGGTAGCATCTGGCAGTGGACCAGTAGTGGCATCTGGCAGTGGACCAGTAGACAGACCTTTGACCTTAGCCCCAAAATTTCCCATTTTCCCTGAAAAACATTTAGAATTCCCCTCCAAATCTGCAAAGTTTCCTGCAAAAAAATTTCTTACCCAAATTTCCATGAGTCACTCAGTCTAAAAATTGCATGACCTTGTTTCAAGAATGTTCCAGTTCATGCTCTGTCATTTCATGTCAACACCAACCATCTTGTCAAGTATTTTCTAGTTCATCACCCTCTCATGCTACTTCATGCTGTCACTCCACCTTGTTACAAGCATATCCTACGACCTATGCGATGTAAGCCTATGCTAAACACACCCCTGCTAATTTCATCTAGTACAGTATGTCTGTTTCCGACTACCACAAACTTATAGGCATAGTTAGAAATATTTTCTGAACTGTTTAGTTTCCAAATTAATATCATAGGCATTGCCCCTGACGTCGATCAGGTAGGTTGGGCCGATTATGCCTTAAGCCATATTATAAGCACAGTATGCCATAATTCCCGAACTGTTTAAGATATAGCCACCAAATTCATATCATATGCATCGCCCCTGATGCCGATGGCAGTGGTTAGGGTAATTATGCCTTAAGCCCTCTTATAAGCATAGTTGACCACAATTACCCAACGGAGCCACCAGGACATGGGTGCCAGTACAGGTCTAAATGATGTGTATATATATATATATAAAAATAACCTCTTAACTTATACAACAGTCATGTTGACATGGCACTGAAAATGCATAATTTTATAAATACGATGTTAACTTTTAAACTTACAGACCAAAGTGTATCGAGCTACCTGTCTATGGATTCGTATTTTAAAAAATAATATGATTATAATGTAACATCCATCAATTATACAAAAAATAATTTTGTAAATAAAAGTTATATATTTAATGTAATATATTTTATTTCACTTTCAAAAATTACAGAAAAGATTATGCCATGCAATGTGCGTGAGGATTCGTATTTTCAAGACGGATTTGTAGTATATGATGCCGCAACCATAAATTATGAAAAGCATAATTTTATAAATAAAATTCATGTATTTAAATTAATTAATTTTTAGTTAACTTTTAAGTTAATATATTGATAAGCATATCTACAGATTCGTATTTTCAAAGGGAATTTGTTATTAAGTTAGAAAATGTAATTATGAGGCAATGACCAGCACCATATTAAATTTTATAGCCACAGAATTGTGTATGTAAATATACCAAGTGTTATATATTTTTTGGGCTCCTGTTTTCGAGTCGAATGCTAATATGACGTTATAAAATTTTATTATTCGCATGTTTTCGATGCCACATTGACTTTAGTAGGCATTGGAATTGATTTTAGGTTTTTTAAATTAACTACGTAACGATCCCGAGCCACGAATACGGGACAGTGGTTGCCTTACCTCAGAACATGTTTTAAGTGCATTATACCTATATCAGACAGCTTTGAACTTAGAGGCACAGTTGGACATAATTCAACGACTGCCGGAGTTAGGTACATGGAAAATGGAACATATCAGACTAGTGGCCGTCCATCCGAGATGAAAAATTATTAATTATACCTTAAAACTTTCTTATGCCTATAAATGGCCACTACTGTCCAAACCTCGAAGTTATAGTCACAAAATTCATATGATTGGTTTCACCAATGACCTAGATCAAAGCCATATAGGCTATTTGTTCGAATGCGACGTTGGGTACCAATGTATTTATAAATAAAAATATTATATACTTAACTTTTAAGCTTTAAAACTTAGAGCCGTAATATAATGTGTTGCATGTATGCAGCATGTATTTTAAAGGCTAATTCAACTGTGATATTAGAAACAGCTATTGTATGCGTATCCCCCGACCCCATACTGGATTTCATAGGAATACCTATGACTGAAGGATCTCAAAGTATGTTGGCTAGCAGCTTATTTATGGACTAGTGTAGCGCCGAAAACTATTTCAACGTGATTGTAAAAAATTACACTTTAGTTGCATACCTTATGAACAATAGGTATTTTTCAAACATACTAAGAAATGTGTCTGAGGGCACTAAACATTGCATTGTAAATGCTTAAAAGAAAAATAGTAGTCCTGAACGTTTTTTGTTAATGCCAAAATGTTTGGGTTCTGGCAGCCAGCATCTCGGTCAACCTTATATGCACAGACACGCAGAAACACATACACACCGATATAGGAACCAGAATTAAATAAATATATGTATTTATCAATTCATGCGTAATTGAGGATAGTCTGGGTGGTTTCATATTTAGAATGAAGAGTAAAATTTCAAGATATACCCAGACATAAGGGTTGAGAATCAAGTTAAAAAAATTTTAGAAGCAATTTTTACTTAGGGTGAATGGTTTTCAATAAATTAGTAAAATAAAAAATTTGACTTTATGAACACCGACGTCAAAATCCAATGAAAGAAATTATTATTCAGCTCTACAGTGTACAAGAATGATTAATTTTATTTTGATAGCAATTGTAAGTATTTAAATTTTTTCTAAATATTCTTATGCATATGGCTTAGCAAGTTAATGATCATATAAAAAAGATGTGTCACTTCATACGCGTATCGATAAAGCTAATATTTTTGTTTTACATAATATTTCCAGACTTGATATATTACATGCAGCATACAACCGGACATTTCTTTGTGAATAATTCGAATATGTCATAAGAAATTATAAATACCCTTTCTAACGGCTGGGGCTTCAGTCATCCAATTTCCATATTCGATTTTATAGACGTAGATATGCATTAAAGTTTTCTTTTAAAGATTGATTCTTCAAGACTTACTCCAACATAACGTCACAGTCGATTTATATGTACGTATTTACAAATAAAAGTTATGTATGTAATATAAATTAATTTTCTTTGTTGTTTTAAAAACGCCAATTCATCTCAAACTAGTCGAGTAAATTATTGTGTAGAGAGTTGTTGTCGTGCTTTGTAGTGGTTTAGGTGTCAGTGCCATCAGATATGAGACAGTGAACGTCGCCACACTTGTAAACCACATCCGGATGAGATATTCCCTTGCAGTGCTGCCAACCGCTGCATGTGATGGCACAACCGTTAGTTCGATACAAAAAACAGCGCACGGAAATTAACTTCAGTCCAGTATTCATAACGTAATATACATAGAAATCCTTTGGCTTCACAATTTTTCATAGTCCTAATATTTTTTTAACTAAACCCAAAACAGATTTTTAAAAAAGTAAAAATAAAGTACGTTTAGTTTAAACATTTTTGAAAAAAAAATTATAAATCAGGAAATACCTTAAAATGTAATGCAATTCAACGCTGCCTATGTTTAATGTTAGTATGTGTTTATGAGACGAAAATCGCTTCTTTGTCTACTCTATGAACCGTCGTTTCTCCTTTCCCTAACTCTCCACACACAACAAAATAATGCCTATTACATGCAATTATCTTTTTTGAGCACGAAGATAAACCAAAAGTACATCAGAATAATTACTTTCATAATGGCTACCATACAAATACTTGTGCGAACCACTCACACACGATATATGTGTTTGTTCTGATACCTTGAAAAAAGCTGTTGTATCTACAGAGCTTTACAAAATGCAACCAAAACGCATAAGTGATGGATGTTAAGGCGCAATGCTCCTAAGTGAATAAACATTCTTGGGCCACTGACTACTGCAGTATACCAATGATCTCAATTTTATATATAAACAAAAACATTTTTTAAAACTAGATTTTAAGTGAAATGTTTGCATGAGCGGACAGTAGACACACGATGGTGTAACTTAGACCTTCAAATAAAATTTAATTTAAATTTAATATAATAATTATGCGTCATGAAATACAAGTTTAGCTATTCTCAGCTACGCCTTAAAACTTCAGTATAGGCTGCTTACGATTAATTGAGCACTTTTATAATCAACCTTTGAAAATATCACTGCTCCTGTATATTTTAACGAGCTCACTGGCCGGCATGCACCCAGTAAAGTTGGTAACTACGGGGAGAAAGTACTTCCATTTCTTTACGTTTAATTTAAAATGTTAGGTAAANTGCACCCAGTAAAGTTGGTAACTACGGGGAGAAAGTACTTCCATTTCTTTACGTTTAATTTAAAATGTTAGGTAAACATTTGTAAATGCTGAAATGCTTTATTTCGCTTTCTGTTTTTTAATGAACGTAAGTGTAAGAAATAGCAAATTTGTAAAATATCTACTTTTCTAATAATTTCACAGTTCTACTTGACCAACGCATGAATACAGTTATAAGGCCTATATCAATGTTAATTTGACGTATGGTGGAAGGATACACGATATGTGCACAAGTAGATCTTAAGCAGGGCTTTCAAAAGTGCTCANGTTAATTTGACGTATGGTGGAAGGATACACGATATGTGCACAAGTAGATCTTAAGCAGGGCTTTCAAAAGTGCTCAGTTTACCGTCAACAGCCTATAACCATCATGAATACGCGATCATTGATTTCTTGACAGGTGTTACTCTGAGCTGAGTGTAGTGGCTAGGAGTTTAGTAAGGATTAACTACAATGGCAGACTTGAATTTTTCGATCGCCGGAGAGGGTTTAGAGAAGGTATGTACAGTCACTGGAAGATTTTTCTTCGGTTCATNGGGGGGGGGGGCACGGGGTTGTGGTTGTAAAATGGCCAGGAAATTCTTTTTCCCACCACGGCGAGCCGAATTGTGTTCCCGGTTGGATCAGACCTGGATTTTCATACGTGGAAAACGTGGTGGACATTGCCATTGGTTGGTGGGTTTTCTCTGAGCGCTGCCGTTTCCGCCTCCATCGCTCCGTCACTGCTCCATCTTCACTTCGCTTCATCCTAGCCGGCGCAGAAGACCTCAGCTGTTAAGCGCCGCCCAAGTCTATCTCTCACTCTCTTAAGGTCCATGCATACGCCACGTTAAACTAATTTTCATCACATAAACAAAATTTTTCTCAAGAACACGGCATGTTGCAACTAAATATTGCGGACGATATCGCTAGGCTTTGTTGAGTGGAGTCCAAAATATATATTTTGTGGGTATGGAATTAGAATACACGTATTTAGGAACTGACTGCATAGGCGTTTCTCTAGAGTGCGGGTAGAAAAATTACTGGGGAAAAACAGCCACATGACAATGGGCAGGATTCGAACACATCACTAACCGAGAATGCAGGCCAAGTCTGCCCTCGACGACGAAACACACTCGCTATAATGCACTGACGGATTTAGTTGGGTGCCAAACTTAAAAAAGAAACATGTGAAATCGATTTTCCATAAACATGTTTACATTTTCGAACAAACCTCGTATTCATGGTCCGCTGTTCATTATTAGTAAAATATTCCTTGAGTGATCGCCCGGATACCAACACGAGATAATTCATAACATTTCCTGGAAGAAATCTCGTCGAAGTGTAATGCAGACAGTCATCTTCCAGCAGCCAGTGGGCCTTTCCTTCGCGCTAACGAAGAACGTCAACTTACCTACGACTGAAGAACGACACACGGACACGTAATTAAGTAGCACTTATAGAACTGTGAGAAATGGCACCAGTATTGGGAATTATCGGGTCGACGCTTTATCCGTGTTAACTTTTATTTTGGAAGATGAAAGGCACGTACAATAACAAGTGATATAGTAGTGCCAGTGTGCTGGTCCTCCCTGAAGGCCGTCAAGGTGTTTGGTAAGATCATCTTGGCAACATTAAAATTTTTAGCTTGCATTTAATGCGACCGAGCTGTGCACAGAACTTCCGCACCGAAGACCAACGACCCAGCAACCCTGGTCCCTCAGAAGTCTTCTTATAATTATTAGACTGTCTCGAAAAAAAAAAAGAGGCATAACCAAATATAAACGAGATTTACACTGCATTTCACCATACATTTAATAATATCCCCCTTTCTGGGACACGCAAAGCGAATCCTCAACATACAGGAGAATGTCAATTTATCCACATGTGGTTAGGATCCACTTCACAACTTCCAAATGAGGTTACAGTATCATTTCAGTGCAGCAAAATAACACTTACATTAGTCACTGAGAAAATTAATACCCAAAAAGTACTTTGTACTGACGATGTGAGTGCAGTGACTGAGCCGGATCAATCCAAGAAGCATGCGAGTTCTTCGCCATTAAAGCGGTGTTTCAGTCTTTTCCAGACCAGTGGTATCGTTGCTGCAGATCTCAGGTTGCGTATAGTTACTTATGAAATGGTCGTGGTACTCCATTTCTCCCTGTAACTCGTGATGCAAGGCATAAATTTCGCGTCAATTTCCAACAAAATTAACTGCAGCAATATTTACGTGGTCACGTGATTCAACTCTAGCATGTCGTTTATACTCACCGGTAGCACCATTTCGTCAAATTTTATTTTATTTATTAAATTTTTTAATTTAATCCGATAACCGGTTTACATGTCTTGCAGACAATAGGAATATGGAGCATGCCAATATAAAGTTACATAACATGAAATATATTCGGCACATTATAGGCTACATAAATAAGTACATCTACGAATATGCATCATCACATGTAGTCAGAAACCACAGTGCGCTCATTTACAGAGCAGTTCCAGAAATATCCAGTTATTTACACTGCTCTGGGTAACGCCAGGTTCAGATAGGGAAATCTTAAGATAACGTATCGCATAAGTAAGGAATTTCCACTGCTTTGAAGTTTTTTCTTTTCAGAGACACATGGAATCCACTCACGAGTAAGGAAGAGCAGAACAATGCAGTATGATTGCTACGCGGTTCTTCCGATGAAAAGCACAGTGTCAGACCGCGCGTGCAGGTAGATAGTATTAGAATTATTAGTTATATTTGGCTTCATCGGATTACTGTGTACAGCTATCGACCTCTGCGTTGACGTTTAGGCCCCGTGAATTCTGCACCGCGAAGGAGAGAGAACGAAGGGATGTACGTGCTCGAGCCTATCTAAAGTGAGATGTCTGCAGCTGACGGCCCCACGCCCCAATTACTTCACCCCAAGACTGACCCAGGAGGGTTGCGCGGCAAGGTTTAAAGAAATCACGAAGCTGGCAACGTCTGGGAACGAATCCAGAACTTTCAACCCGGTAACGGTGGCCTTGCTGGATGATCCCACAACCCACGGTGCATGCACTACGAACTGAAGCCGGGTAACTGGTTTCATGCAGTGAAATACTCAAACTCATGTTACTTTTATTTCGCGGGTGCCAACTATAGCATCAGTGACGTACACTGCGAATCACTGCAATATTGGAAGCGTGGGACTCACCGTGCATATCAGCGTAAGCCATTGATTATATCAGTCGACTATTAGCGCCATTGTAAAGGTTGGAGTAATTACATACGTATTATTTATGCGTGTACAAGATAATTCAAAATAACACCGACAACGCTTAGTATGTTGTCCGGGGAAGACCGATAATTCTTCACAAGGGGACCCGTGTCCGGAAAAGTATGGCCACCACGGTCACCAGATCTGACACCTCCCAGCTATTTTATTTGGGGTACTATGAAGTGTATGGTATATGCGGCTCCTGTCTCATAAGATGAGGACCTTACCGCACGAGTCCTCGCAGCGACTGAACTACTGGGCACACAACCACATGTGCGTAAATCTCTGCACCGCCGATTTAGGCTCTGTAATCAAGTAGAGGGTCGACAATTCGAACCACCTCTGTAATTTACTTCGCGATGTGATGCTCTTGTTGGGTTGGTGGTGGTTTCGTGACACAATATGTAACTCTATATCCGAAAAGTTGTCAACTTTGACGCCCCACAGCGCCCAAACAATGCTTTTTCGTATGTGGTTCCCTTGCTGGAAAATGATCGGTTTACCGTCCCGCACAACATAATAAGTGTTGTTAGCTTTGTTTCGAACCATCCTGCATGTGTCTAATTGTAAGGACGTCTTAGTCAGTTCTAATATGAGTAGAACTTACCACAAGCTCCGGTCGCCTTTTCTCCGCAAAAAGAAAGACACCGAATAATACACAATTAGCAAAAAATGAGAAAAAGTACAATTATATAGAGGTTGAGTGGACTTTCCTTATACCAAAGAGCATAAAAGTTGCACAGTGGCCCTCCCAAGCCAGTAAGGAACAAATATATTTGTTTTATGAAGTCCTTTGGAACCGTAGGGCCAGAAACCTGAATTTGAAGGCTCGGAACGCACTACGTTGATCGAGCCTATCTGGATCCGTTATTTGTTGAAGCTTAGCAGACGGCGTCTCCTTATCGGTTTAGCAAAACTTGACGTCAAAAATAAACCACGATTGACTGCAGGGAATAAACCTGACCTTCCGTCGCCGTTATTAACTGAACTGTGTGTACATACTTTGCTACGAATAATTACATTTTTACCAATAATTGGTCTAGTCATGCAAAGGCTAATGAATTATAAGCAGGGAGTCATAAATTAAAGTGTTAAGTACATCTTGGGTTTGAAATGGAGGAAAAATATGACATTTCGTGAACTAGACCCGCGACCTTCCTAATACAAGTCAGACACGTCACTGGATCCTTAAACACTCTCGGTAGCATACTGCGGTAGGGAAGATTTCGGTTTGCAGATCCTTCCCTTTTCTGGTCAGCTTCACGTATTATTTAAACCAGATCGACGATCTTCATGGTCGAGATCAACTAAGACGTCTTCGAAAGACGAGATTACGAGATCGAATCCCGTATAAGCTTCAGACGTGTGAGCCGTTTTTAGGTGTAAGTTAAGGTTAGTCTAGTTTGTAAACACTTCTTCTCACCCCTTAGATTATCGCAGATCAGTACGTGTCGTGCACTGAACGATGGATTCACGCACCCGCCTACTTTTTCCTCTCATTTTCCGTTGACGTATCCAAGCTATGACGGAGATCGTAAACTGATCTCGTCGCCAAACGAATTACCCGGATTCACACCAAGTCACAGGATTTATGTCTATTCTCAGTAAGACTGTGCTGTATGTCGAAATATCGCTCTCGGTACGACAATCCTGAAAAATCTTCGCTACTCTATGTTAAAGGAAATGCTTGCCGCATGCCATGCATGCTGATGTTGTCGATAAAGAGATACTGGTGGCTGTTGGAAATCGGCGAATTACATCTACTGATGATTCTGCACAATAGCGTAATTCAAGTATTTGGGATACAGGTTTTCGCTTTGAGGTATATGTTGTTTATAGTACTTGCAGTAGATTGTTTCAAGTGGCATATTTCCTCGACATCAACATTACCAATAAATATCGAAGGGGCATTGAGAAGGGGTTCTTGCTAAATTCTACTCGATAGACATATTGGAAACCTATAGGTATAAGCGAACTCGTGGGAAACTGCATCTACTGTGAAAAGTTGATAACGCTGTAAAACGACGGAGAAATTTTATAATATTACTGAGTGACAGATTTGGGCGGCGCTTTGATTGCCGAGGTCTTTATCGTCGATGAGATAGGAATATGAGGGGGGTGGAAGCTAGGTAGAGATGGAGCAGCAAGATAATGCCATGGCGGAGGAAATAGGAGTACCTCGAGAAAACCCGCCCGACAGCGGCAAATTTCACTGCGTTTCCCAGATGCGACAACCGCAAACGATCACGCCGGGAATCTAGCCCAGTTTGCCGTGGTGGGAGGCAAGCAGTCTGGCCAACGTGGTTCTTTTCATAATTTAAATACAGCATAATTACACATGGATATAACCAACTTGCGATAAAAAAAAGAGCAAGACATTAGAATTCCGTCCTGGTTTTCAACCAGCTCATCTACTGAGGATAACTTCCAAGATTCGCTATCCTAACTAAGCAGTGCCCGGCACTGGTTTAAGATGTGTTTGGAATTGGACAGCCGCATACCTTAAAGGCTTTCAATAGTAGAACATTATTTGACACATTTTTAGCAATATTACATATTTTTTGGTCGTGATACGGAATAATAGCTTGGAATACATATCAGTGGCGAAAGATTATATTTTAGAAACAAATTTAAAACAGCTATCAAAATTGAAAATTTAGCATTTATTTTCCTACAAAAAACAATCGTTTATGCTATCAGAATTACATTAAGACGAGGAAAACTTTTTGGAAGTTTGTTAAGCGTATTTCAAGGTAAACTTAGAGTGAAAATAGCTAGGAAACAAAACCCTTAGCACAGACGAACAAAGTGTCGGGTTTGAAAGAAATTGTAACAGTACACTCTGTGACTTCAGGAAACACTTAACTGAAATAAAAATGTGTGTCAAAATAACTATTTTAAGTTTATATGAATCATTATAAGTTAAAACTCTCGTTTTCACGCTAGAATAGGATGATAAATATTACTTCTCAAATTTCTTGATGTTTTTATCAAGTTACCATTGACACCATGTGGCGAAACCATAAGATTTCTTTCTTTTTGTAAGGGGCCGCAGTAGCGTAGTGGTTAGACTACTCATCCCTCTCCCCCCCACCAAGGCGAAACGGGCTCGATTCCTGGCGGGGTCACCCCCAGATTTTTGCATGTGGGAATCGTGCCGACCGATGCCGCTGGTCGGCGGGTTTTCTCAGGGATCTCCCGCTTCCCCCGCGCTGCACCATACTTACCTCATTTCATCATCATCGGCTCTCAAGACGTCGACGTTAAAAGTCTCCCCCCACTCCACTTTCTTTATGGTAGCTTTTAAATGCCTTTGAGGAAGGAATCGGCTATGACCTGTGCTAAGGAACAATCCCAGCATTCACCAGGAGCAATTTCGATGTCGAACTCGGGTCCTCCCGTGTTCGGGTCGAATAGTTTACCACAGAGCTACCTATGGCGGTAAATAAAATATCCTCAAGATGTGAAAAGGTTGCTCGACGGCCGTTGACGGAGTCGGGCGCCCACGGCCGCACTACTTTCGTCTTCCGCGGCGGCGTTTCGCTGCAGATCCGTCGCACTTTTTAACTTTCCCGACACGCTCCGTCCGGCGCGGGTGATGGATGCGTGTCTGAGAGCGGTCGGCTCGTCTCTTGGCACGCTCCGACTGCTCTTCCTAGCGGAGTCTTCATGTCTGCCGCCAGCTTTTACCGTTCCGTGACTCAAGGGCGTTGGCCACGGGGAAGAAATTACTATTTCATATTTGTACCACGTACTGTTTGACTTGCAAACATAATCTGTGACTACTTCCCTCCGGTGATGTAGTGGTTAGACTACTTGCCCCCCACCGAGGCAAACCTGGTTCGATTCCCGGCGGGGTCACCCCCGGATTTTCGCATGTGGGAATCGTGCCGGACGATGCCGCTGGTCGGTGGGTTTTCTCGGGGATCTCCCGTTTCCCCCAGCCTTGCATTCCGGCACTGCTCCACACTCACCTCGCTTCACCTTCCTCGACTCTCAAGACCTCGCTGTTAAGAGCCGTCCAAATCTCTCCACTGACTCACTTCACTACTTCCCCCACCCCCGATAATTTTTTTTTTTTTTAGATTTTATGGTTTTTTTGCAAAATGATGTCAATGTCAGAATTTTACTGTTCTTGTAATGTGCAAAATATGAAATAAACCAAACTATTAGCAGAAAACTGAGCAATGGCAACTGAAAGGTCCTTTATTANAATCTCTCCACTGACTCACTTCACTACTTCCCCCACCCCCGATAATTTTTTTTTTTTTTAGATTTTATGGTTTTTTTTGCAAAATGATGTCAATGTCAGAATTTTACTGTTCTTGTAATGTGCAAAATATGAAATAAACCAAACTATTAGCAGAAAACTGAGCAATGGCAACTGAAAGGTCCTTTATTAATTAATTTTAACGTATGTATGCTTGGAAAAAAATATTTTACAAAAATTTAAGAGCAGCCGCAAATAAAAAATTTGCAATAATTTCGTTATTTTTAGCAATTTTTTTAAATAAAAAAAAAACATTTCCTTATACGATTTCATAGACGTCTTGAAGTAGCTCTTGGCACCTTATTTCAGTGTGAATGATATAATTTCTGTGCGTAAGTTAGTTTTATAATTTTTATATTTCTAGAAAAGTAAAATTGTGATTTTGTCATGCATTTACACGAAAATTATGTTTTCAAAAAATTTGTTTTGCCAGGAAATAGTAACCACTGATAATGTCTAAAAGTTTAACAGTAAGCCTACGTAGTACAAATATAAGCCCCTGTCAGACTGTATAATTTTCGCCTTCAAATATATTTAACAATTAAATTTGAAGATGAAATACGACCAACAAATTTTTACACTAAACAAATCGGATCAAATAATCTTGAATGTATTTGAAATTGTGCCACACTCAAATATTTGTACTGGGAGGATATGGTCTGAATTTTCATTAAAAAAAATCGTTTCCAGAGTGAAATACTGCTCTTGTTTCCACTACAAGAAGAAATGTACCGAATTTGTGAATTTTCTTTCACTTCTTTTCTAAATTTAAATTTCATTTAACATAAATATTTTTTGCAGAATAAAATTTAATGCCTTTGAATTCTTAATATTGTTGTGAATTAATCACTTCAAAAATAATTATTGTATTGTATAAATATATTTGCTGAATGCAAGCATGTAGGCTTTTATATAGATAAATAATTTCCATAGCCTTATCTCGTATCCAGCAACTGTTTGCCATCTTGAAGTTTCGTAATATCGGAAACGGCTTTTTTTTTGTCGTGCACGATTCTGACTGACTGAGCCCATCAAACATCAAATTAATTTTTGAACCCGTCCAATTTGCAAAATGTTTGATTGAAACTGGAGACATCCAACTTTTTCAGACAAACATGGAGGCGATCATGACGTTTCTGTGACGCCAGTACCATTCAATTTTATTTTACCAACTTTATTTGAAGCAGTTTGACGTAAAAATTCGACAACGTGACAGGGTCTTTACCTCACTCAGTAAGTCGGCACATTATGCGTGTGGCAGTGTAGCCCTTGCATGCTCCAAGCGAAGTTGGGAGCGAAATATGAAAAGTAATTCGATGCGTTAACATCGTATAGAAAGTCAATATTGTTTTTTAATTTGAGGGAATTGTGTTTATTTACATTTCGTTTTGTTTGTATTACGCATGTGAAAATTCAGAACCGGCGTATAAGTTACGTATTTATGTTCCTACACAGTTTCAAGCGATAAGCGCGTATACGTAAAGTGATACGATTCATGGTGATGTAAATTCTGCATGGGGCGGAAGGATACAACATGGATGGAAAGTAGATCCTGAGTAAGGCTTTCGAAAGCCATACCTGAAGTGTTGGCGTGAATTGTGATTCTGAAGGCCATGCTAAGGTTGGTTTGCCCCAAGCTGTGTCAATTTGACGCTTCACACTGATTGATCCGTGTGACCATGTACGCATGTGACATAATATCCCGTCTCCTAATGTCACATTGTGCTATGTGTCCCAGGGGCCGTGGTGGCACAGCGGTTAGAGCGCTCGTCTCTCTCTAAAGAATCTGGTTCGATTCCCCGTGGGCTCAGCTCCCGGATTTTCACACGTGAGAGTCGTGCTGGACGATGCCGCTGGTTGGCGTATTTTCTCGGGGATCTCCCGTTTCCCCCCGCTTTTGTATTCCAGCGCTACTCCACAGGTACTCACCTCCTCTCTTCACTCTCATCGGCTCTCAAGACCCCGATGTCATGAGCCACCCAAGTCTCTCCACTCATCTCCTTCGTGTCTCAAGGCTACATTTAATTTCTATAATTTTACTCCTAAGTGTCTTGTCTCGCAGGAGAATAAGAACCAATAAAATTCTATCAAAATAAAGTGAAAAACGCAAATAAACAAAAGCACACATACGACTTGATGTTAACTAACTAACAACAAAAGTAAGTTTATAACCTACACTATACTTACTCATTACTTTAAATTAATAAAGGATGACTCGAGAATCTATTTAAAAACTGCCTTTAATTTATTTATCTCACTGAGTTGAAGTATGTATACGAAATTGTACGTAAATTTTAACACAAAAACTCCGAACTGCCGTTTCAAAACTGTGTAAATAAACCAGCGCAACGTTGTAAAAAATGAAGACGGGGAAAAGTTCGAATCTCGCACGATACTTACTGCACTGTGGTATCATTTTTCGAAATGTAGGGGTTGGGTCATATTCCGACATCGCAACTGTGGCAACCCGTTTGTGTGTACTCCTTAAGATGGCATCAAAACGACAGGACAAAAACACACGAGAGACCAATGGACACGCTAACTGCAGCAGTGGCTTAAGGGCCTGCCTCTCTTGAACTGCGCTGCACTGTGTTTGAAATCCAGATTTCTTTACGAAGCCATGAAACGTGCGTCCAGTGTGCTGAACTACGAGAAGAACACGCACTTCGGACTATGCCCGTCGATTGCTTTCAAGACGTCGCAAACATTATAAACGCCATTTCAGGGCACTCCAACATGGTTAAAAACGCCTTTTTCAATGCGCTGTATCTCAAAATACACGCGTTATACACGCACAAGAGTACTCTATGGACATGTACTGAACCTTTCTGCAGACTTCCCACCAAAAAAATCACAGAGTCGCTGCTAAGTCCCTAAGGTACACGTAGCTCGACGAGAACACCGCACGCCAGTCCAGAGCCCTGCGCGTAGCGGCGATGGCGCACTTGTAGCGCGTGCTAGTGCAACCCTTATAGCTCTTGCGCTTCTCGGCCTCAAACGCGGAAAACAGCCACAAGCAGACGGGCCCCTTAAGATGGAGCGGGGACAACCCCCAAGAGTGGCAGAAACGGGATGAGGCGTTTTCCGCTCACGGGTGTGACCCGGACGGAAGTAAAAACCAGGTCATCGTATTGGAAGGCTGGTTCATAATAGCCACGCGAGGGCGTTAACATTTTCCGCCGCGAGTAAATGTACCATTTCAGCGGTTATAACCAAGTGATTTAGTGGCTGTAATAAATTATACTTACATCGGTACAACGCCCACGTGCCTACCGGAATAAATGAACAACATGCTATGTGCTCGATGTTATTGACCGTAACTGTCTACGAAACTACGGCACGTTGTCTCGTATAGTACATCTTTCATTGAACTCTGGTGTTTTGTCGAGCGCAGTTGAAAACACAAATAAGGCTTCTGTGAAACGCGTCGTCTGTATTGGAAACTTTCTTTCAGAAGATTAGTAAGCAAGACATTTTCTTTATAAAAAAATCGCTTTGTTTTCTTGTACCGGCGTCGGAAATCTTCGTCAAGGTGACTTCCTGGCAAGCATTTTAAAGCCCACGAAGTCACGCCAGGCCGTTAGGAAGAAACATGTGACGACCCTTAAAAGCATCGACGTGCACTCGTTGTATCTGAATTACTCGCAAATTAGATCTGCTAACGGATTGAACTGCAGATGTCATTTTGCATTAACTTTCCCCCCGATTATTTTCCTTGTAAGGAAACTACGGAAACATGCTGTATTTACTATTTTTTTTNTTTTGCATTAACTTTCCCCCCGATTATTTTCCTTGTAAGGAAACTACGGAAACATGCTGTATTTACTATTTTTTTTAGTGCGTATAGTAAGGAAAAAAGAAAAAAGAAAGTGGCAACCGTAGATAAATTAATTTTCCTTTTCGTNTTTTTTTTAGTGCGTATAGTAAGGAAAAAAGAAAAAAGAAAGTGGCAACCGTAGATAAATTAATTTTCCTTTTCGTGAGAGCAAACTTTTTCCCGAAACACACGTACATGCGCTGCAACTTACGTTACAGAAATTATTTTACAGCTAGTTTGCGGTCAAGGAAGCACTTTTTCAACAACTTTTGGGAACATACCCCGCCTGTTACTTCTGATATTTAATATGCACAATTAATTGCATGCGTTCAGTAAGTTGTCAACGCTGTAGAAAAAGTGGTTCGATATTTTAATATCGCATTAAATTGTTATTTTGAATTTTTAGACACTGAGTTTATTTAGTTTAATGAATGTTTGTTTTATGCAAATAAAAGTATAGGCAGTTAATAATAACTGAGCACTTTTGAAATGCCTGCTTAGAATCAATTTTGTATCCTTCCGCCATATGTAAAATTAATATTTCAATGGATCCGATGACTAAGTGCGGAACCTTTAGAAACAGAAATATGTCACTAATATGCTCATTCACGTGAGCATAAAACCCACATAAACTAAAGTCAATAAATTTGGCGTCCAGAAATATAAACGTTCCATTTTTAATACGGGGTGAAGTGAAGGAGCTAATTTCCCTACATAACTGCCAACTTTACCAGGGTCATGCCAGTCCGAGCCCTACCACAGCTGTGCAGATGAGTCTGGCCGAGCCGTCCGAGTTGATCTGCTGCCGTCGATGAAGCTTTTAATTGGCCTACGTGACTTGTGACGACATATGCTGACGGTGCAGTCGACTGAAGCTGNCTGCCGTCGATGAAGCTTTTAATTGGCCTACGTGACTTGTGACGACATATGCTGACGGTGCAGTCGACTGAAGCTGGCCAAACTTTATATTCTGGAGTCAGACGTCTACGATTGCACAATTTGCACCTAACCTTCACGATCACTGTAAGACTGTAAGTGCGATGGAAGCAAATATATGTCAAAATCGCGCGAAAAAGTTAGTTTTATTTTCAACAACGTAAAAAATATGTGGCTTTCATAAAATATTGTTTGGTCTCAAGAACAGTTTGTACTGTTAATTTTCGGTTAAATTGCTTTATTTAATTCCTAAAAGTAATTACATAAATCCGAAATGATGTGGAACGGGATTTTCACAAAAAAAACCCCTGATCCCAAATGATGTACACTGAAGAGCCAAAAAAACTGGTACACCTGCCTAATATCGTGTAGGGACCCCGCGAGCACGCAGAAGTGCCGCAAGACGACTTGCCATGGACTCGACTAATGTCTGAAGGTATGCAGGAGGCAATTCACACCATGAATCCTGCAGGGCAGTCCACAAATCCATAGGAGTGCGAGACGGTGGAGATCTCTTCTGAACAGCACGTTGCAAGGCATCCCAGATATGCTCAATAATGTTCATGTCTGGTGATTTAGGTGGCCAATGGAAGTGTCTAAAGTCATAAGGGAGTTCCTGGAGCCACTCGGTAGCAACTCTCGACGTGTGGGGTGTCGCATTGTACTGCTGGAATTGTCCACATCTGTCGGAATGTACAATGGCCATGAATGGGTGCAGGTGATCGGACAGGATGCTTACATATCTGCCACCTATCAGAGTCTTATCTAGACGTATCAGGGGTCCCATTTCACACCAACTGCACACGCCCCATACCATGACAGAGCCTCCACCAGCTTGAACAGTCCCTTATTTACATGTAGGGTCCATGTATTAATGAGGATATCTCCATACCCGTACACGTCCATCCGCCAGATACAATTGTAAACTAGACTCGTCAGACCAGGCAACGGGTTTCCAGTCATCAACAGTCCAATGGCGGTGTTGACAGGCACAGGTGAGGCGTAAAACTTTGTGTCGTGCAGTCAACAGCGGTACACGAGTGGGCCTTCGGCTCCGAAAGCCCATATCAATGATGGTCCGTTGAATAGTTCGCACGCTGGCACTTGTTGATGCCCCAGAATTAAAATCTGCGCCAATTTGAGAAAGGGTTGTACGTCTGTCACGTTTAATGATTCTCGTCAGTCATCGTTTGTCCCGTTCGTTCACGATCTTTTCCCGGTCGCAGCGATGTCGAACATTTGATGTTTTGTCGGATTCCCGATATTCACGGTACACTCGTGAAATGGTCGTACGCGAAAATCCAAATTTGATCGCTACCTCGGAGATGCTATGTCCCATCTCTCGTGCGCCGACTATAAAACCACGTTCAAACTCACCTAAATCTTGATAACCTGCCATTGGAGCAGCAGTAACCGATCTACCAATTTTGCCAGACGCTTGTTGTCTTATGTAGGCGCTGCCGACCGCATCGCGTTACTCTGATTGGTTCCATACCTCTGTTATTTGCATACGCACGCCTATACCAGTTTTTTTTGGCTCTCCAGTGTATAACAATGTTTTAATATACACCATTAATTTACGACCAAAAATAATTACGTAAAGGGCATACGAAAATGATAAATTTTATCAAGAGCAAATAGCGAGCTGTCGTGCTGCCCTCTGCAGAGGAGCACACGAATTACATCAATCAACTTAATTGTAGCACGCTATCGCTATTAAACTCGCCAGACAGCACGAACAGACAACGCGGTCAGACAGCATTGACGGACACATCCGCTCAACTGTGGCAGGGTCCTCAGAGTGCCCGTAAAAATTTATACAGTTACGGGCTTGGAATATTTTCAAAAGACGATTACAAAAGTACTTATCACCCAAAAACCAGCTGCAGTAAAAACTTTACATAAAAAAAATCACACATCCATTTGAGTGGCGCATGAATATGGTGAGCATGTACTTGACAGTGTTAATTTCATATGTCGGGTAGGACCTGGCTCTGCAACATAATGGAAAGAAGACCGCGGGGAGATTTATATTTGCCGAACAAAATTATACTTTATTTTAGCTTTCTAAAAATGTGAACTGATAATGCAAACACCCTAATCCCACTTCCAAACTGATTAGATTAGCCTTTTCACGATTTATATTAGTTTGCAAGTTGTATTTTGCAACGCCAGCGCCCGAGATTCGGTAGACAAAACACATTAGGGATAAGGGATTGTCTGCGCTGAGCGCTGTTCGCGGGGGAAGAAGAACGGGAAGGTGCAGATGCCTTCCAGGGATCAGTGTAAACAATGCAACGTCAAATATACCTCCACGCTTCCAACAGCAATACGCTCGTGGAGAAATCAAAGAACAACACTTTGAAAACAAGTCAGTAAAGAAACATAATAATTGGTGTTGGTAGTAGTCTGTGTGAAAGTGAACGAAATACAGGTTACAGTCACATCTACGATTCATTTGACACTCAGGAAGAATTTGCCCCCTCCTTGCTACTGCTAACCGGTCTGTTAGGGTGGGGATGATGGCTCCTCTGCCCTCTCCAGTGTCGATCAATGTATCGTAAAACACAAAATAGGCATACAAGTAGATCCTCAGCACGGCTTTTTAAAGAGCTCTGTTAACGGCGAACTGCTTACACAGTACCGGTAAAACGTTTCACACCACACGGTTATATCAATAAATATTATCCAGAACCTAAACTTTTGCGATAGGATGTCTGCGATTTTTCTGATAGACATTCCTTAAGTTGGAATATACTTATATAGACTTCGGTGGCTTAGACGATGTGTGGTAGAAGTTATGCATTTTTATATTCTGGAAGACAACAATGAAAATTCTCGTCTTCTAGTGTCCCATATNGATGTGTGGTAGAAGTTATGCATTTTTATATTCTGGAAGACAACAATGAAAATTCTCGTCTTCTAGTGTCCCATATCTTTGCAAGTAATTATAAGCACCAAACACTTTTCATAGAAAAAAAATATGTGACATAGGTGTCACTGGTAAAAAAAATCAGTTACCAAATACACTGTACGTTTTCATGTTCGTGTTTGTTTGAATTTATCTGCTAATAATGGGCTGTTACTTCTTACTTACGTAATTTAATTACGAGACTGTTGAGCGATCCATCGGAGCTAGCTCTGTCTTTTATTATAGTTATATTTTCACGTTACTAATGCCATACAACCACAGTTCGCGTTTGCGCTGGTTTTCCACTTGAGCGTCATGTGCGACTGGCAACATTTATTTAGTACGTGGAAGTGCAGAAGATCGCGCAGAGCCGCAGAACAGCAGCTAAAAGTACGTAAAACACGTATTACGAATATAACAACTAAATATCAATCGGCAGGTGCTGCGCCCTACCGAGAACATCAACTTCACGCTAAGATGAGATCATGAATATAAACGCGTGTAGGCTGTTCACGATAAAGTGAGCACTTTGGAGGCCCTAATTACTTTTTTCCTTTCAGCCATTTTTTTAAAATCCTTCAACCCCCTTTTAAAATAAATATTACTATGTAAGTAATAAACACGCTGTATATTCCACCACACTAGGAAGTTAACGTATATGGCTAAAATTAAATATATTTATTGGCTATTGTTCCGAAAGTGCTCACTTTACCGTGGATTTACTATAGCTACATTTAAACGCTCTAAGATAGTAAGCTGCATGAAAACATTTTTTTTTTTGGTCAAATTATCAGTTAAGAGTTGAAATAAATTGTTTGTATTTTTAGCTAGTGGTCTTAAACTATTGACGGGTGCTGTGGTAAGAAGTGCCCCAAATTTGGTTGCCGGTGGTGAACCAGTTGTGGACGAGCTGCAGAATGCCGGCACAGCGGCCGACGACGCCCGGCCAAGGCTGACCCAGTGCCTCTCCGGCCTCCATCCTCGCACGCACGCACGCACTCACTCGCACCCCGATCAGGGCCAAGTCCCCGCGAGGAGGGGAGGAGGGGGCCCGTTACTTCGACCGCGCCTCGCCGTCCGCGCTCCGGGCTGCACTGTGTCTGTCGCATCTCGACTTCAACTGATGGCATCTCAACTTCCACGGAAAAAATTCCGTGACGATGACGTCTACAGACCCCCACAGCCGATAACGTGACTGCACGATGCGCATTTGTTCACGTTAATTGATGCATTACTTCACCAAAAAATCGTGGCGTCCGACGTAAACAAAGCGGCGAACTGCTCGTACTTTTAACTATTCTATTTAATACGTTCTACTTGTTTTAACATTACGCCCTCCTGAATATTAACGAGGTAAGCTGTGCAGAACCCATTAATGCTACTTTTGTTGGTCCAGGACGTTTCCTTCAGAAAAGCCGCTACTCTGGATAATTACCGTGCCTTTTTAAACTTCTAATGGAATTAAAACAAAAGACACTACATTCCGTATTCTCAGTCGGGTACGAAAGAGTTAACAATAAAAACACACTTCCTTCTGCAATATAATCTTCAAGACATTCTGCACTCCACACAGACTAATTTAAAATGTAATTTTCTTTCCCATGTTGTTTATAAAAGAATAACCTCATACTAGTGGCACTGGGTCTGCTTGGGGCATTTCTCCAAGTCATTTTTCTAAAGATAGTACGCCCAATGACTGTGCGCTATGCGATGAGCAAACTACATAGCAATGTTCAGTATCTTATGTACCACGACCAAGTGGCATTAGATAAACCCTCTCTACTTTACAAATGTGCAACTCCCATCAACTTTCAAAGAGCAGCTGTACGAGGTGCACCAAACGAGCATGTGGGGTACTCACCTCCTTGAGTGGCACCTTGAAGGCGATGAACCTGGTGCCAGCCACTCGNAAACTTTTCAGCGGTGGCCCTATTATTTTATTGGTGGAAAGTTTGTAGGAAGGTTCGGTGCAGGGCCCTTGAGTGGTTTTGTATGTATTTGACGTGTATATTTTGAGATACGGCGCTTTGAAAATATCGTTTTTTTTAGCCATTTTGGAGTTCTATGAAATGGCGTTCCTAATATGCGTGACGTCTTGAAAGCACTGGACAGGCCTCGTCTGAAGTGTGTGTTCTTTTCGTAGATCGGAACATTAGCTGCACGTTTAACATTTTCGTAGAAAAACGAGTATTTCAAACACTTTGCAACGCAATCCAAGCGTCAGGTAGACGGGGGCCTTAAGTAAGTACCGGGAAATTTCTGCGGATTCATTTGGCAGCAAGCTACGACTCAAGCAGTTCTTTGTGTACCCGAGCCTCAGTTAGTTGTTCATAGGCCGTTGCTTCAGTTTTTGCCCCAGACTGGGAGCCCAGTTACGTTCGCATCGCTACCCAGGCGTAGCGGAGTTCGCGATATTCTGATGTAGTTCGTTCGCGGTTCCCTCACACTTTTTGAATCAAACCTTTGGAAAATCATCCCATGTTTGATGTTTTTGGTTGCTTCCTAAATATGTAATTTATCACAAGCGTTTTATGCTTGTGTTAACACAAAATTATCTTATTTTCGGTTGAATTGAACTTTTACTTATATTTTGCCAGTAAATTATAATACTGAATTTGTAAATGATACGAATAAAAACAGAGAGAAAATAGGTGTTTCGGCAATGCCATAGTGAGGAATAGTAGTATTATCACACCGAGTGCGCTCGAATGCTGTGTTTTTTCCCTTTGGTGTAATTGTTTAGACGTGGTTAAGCTTCGTTTGCCCGAGGCTGAGCAATAAACTGGAAGTAGAACTTCAGCACGGCTTCATAAAAGTAGGGAGTAACCGTGAATGGACTGCAGGCATCCGGGAGACCNGATGTGTGGTAGAAGTTATGCATTTTTATATTCTGGAAGACAACAATGAAAATTCTCGTCTTCTAGTGTCCCATATATTTGCAAGTAATTATAAGCACCAAACACTTTTCATAGAAAAAAAATATGTGACATAGGTGTCACTGGTAAAAAAAATCAGTTACCAAATACACTGTACGTTTTCTTGTGCATGTTTGTTTGAATTTATCTGCTAATAATGGGCTGTTACTTCTTACTTACGTAATTTAATTACGAGACTGTTGAGCGATCCATCGGAGCTAGCTCTGTCTTTTATTATAGTTATATTTTCACGTTACTAATGCCATACAACCACAGTTCGCGTTTGCGCTGGTTTTCCACTCGAGCGTCATGTGCGACTGGCAACATTTATTTAGTACGTGGAAGTGCAGAAGATCGCGTAGAGCCGCAGAACAGCAGCTAAAAGTAATTAAAACACGTATTACGAATATAAAAACTAAATATCAATCGGCAGGTGCTGCGCCCTACCGAGAACATCAACTTCACGCTAAGATGAGATCATGAATATAAACGCGTGTAGGCTGTTCACGATAAAGTGAGCACTTTGGAGGCCCTAATTACTTTTTTCCTTTCAGCCATTTTTTAAAAATCCTTCAACCCCCTTTTAAAATAAATATTACTATGTAAGTAATAAACACGCTGTATATTCCACCGCACTAGGAAGTTAACGTATATGGCTAAAATTAAATATATTTATTGACTATTGTTCCAAAAGTGCTCACTTTACCGTGGATTTACTATAGCTACATTTAAACGCTCTAAGATAGTAAGCTGCATGAAAACATTTTTTTTTTTGGTCAAAGTATCAGTTAAGAGTTGAAATAAATTGTTTGTATTTTTAGCTAGTGGTCTTAAACTATTGACGGGTGCTGTGGTAAGAAGTGCTCCAAATTTGGTTGCCGGCGGTGAACCAGTTGTGGACGAGCTGCAGAATGCCGGCACAGCGGCCGACGACGCCCGGCCAAGGCTGACCCAGTGCCTCTCCGGCCTCCATCCTCGCACGCACGCACGCACTCACTCGCACCCCGATCAGGGCCAAGTCCCCGCGAGGAGGGGAGGAGGGGGCCCGTTACTTCGACCGCGCCTCGCCGTCCGCGCTCCGGGCTGCACTGTGTCTGTCGCATCTCGACTTCAACTGATGGCATCTCAACTTCCACGGAAAAATTCCGTGACGATGACGTCTACAGACCCCCACAGCCGATAACGTGATTGCACGATGCGCATTTGTTCACGTTAATTGATGCATTACTTCACCAAAAAATCGTGGCGTCCGACGTAAACAAAGCGGCGAACTGCTCGTACTTTTAAGTATTCTATTTAATACGTTCTACTTGTTTTAACATTACGCCCTCCTGAATATTAACGAGGTAAGCTGTGCAGAACCCATTAATGCTACTTCTGTTGGTCCAGGACGTTTCCTTCAGAAAAGCCGCTACTCTGGGTAATTACCGTTCCTTTTTAAACTTCTAATGGAACTAAACAAAAGACACTACATTCCGTATTCTCAGTCGGGTACGAAAGAGTTAACAATAAAAACACACTTCCTTCTGCAATATAATCTTCAAGACATTCTGCACTCCACACAGACTAATTAAAATGTAATTTTCTTTCCCATGTTGTTTATAAAAGAATAACCTCATACTAGTGGCACTGGGTCTGCTTGGGGCATTTCTCCAAGTCATTTTTCGNTTACATCTGTAACGTTAACCGAATATTCCCGTATTTTTTAATAATTTCTGCCCCCCGTGGGAAAATATTGATGTATATAAAACCGTACAAACTTCCTGGAGCGTACGAGGTCGAGAAGCGCGGGAGCAGTAAGGGCGACACTCCCACGCGCATCAAGTGCGCCGTCGCCGCTAAGCGCAAGCCTCTCTACTGGCGCGCAGCTTTCGTCGCTCTGCGTGTACCTATGACACTTTTCAGCGGTGACCCTATTATTTTATTGGTGGAAAGTTTGTAGGAAGGTTCGGTGCAGGGACCTTGAGTGGTTCTGTATGTATCTCACGCGTATATTTTGAGATACGGCGCTTTGAGAATATCGCTTTTAGCCATTTTAGAGTGCTATGAAATGGCGTTCCTAATATGCGTGACGTCTTGAAAGCACTGGACAGGCCTCGTCTGAAGTGTGTGTTCTTTTCGTAGATCGGAACATTAGCTGCACGTTTAACATTTTCGTAGAAAAACGAGTATTTCAAACACTTTGCAACGCAATCCAAGCGTCAGGTAGACGGGGGCCTTAAAGAGAGACCGGAAAATTTCTGCGGATTCATTTGGCAGTAAGCTACGACTCAAGCAGTCCTTTGTGTACCCGAGCCTCAGTTAGTTGTTCATAGGCCGTTGCTTCAGTTTTGCCCCAGACTGGGAGCCCAGTTACGTTAGCATTGCTACCCGGGCGTAGCGGAGTTCACGATATTCTGATGTAGTTCGTTCGCGGTTTCCTCACACTTTTTGAATCAAACCTTTGGAAAATCATCCCATGTTTGATGTTTTTGGTTGTTTCCTAAATATGTAATTCATCACAAGCGTTTTATTATTGTGTTAATACAAAATTATCTTATTTTTGGTTAAATTGAACTTTTACTTATATTTTGCTAGTAAATTATAATACTGAATTTGTAATAGATACGAATAAAAACAGAGAGAAAATAGGTGTTTCGGCAATGCCATAAAGGAATAGTTCTTGTACATAATATTATCACACTGGGTGCGCTCGAATGCTGTGCGTTTTCCCTTTGGTGTAATTGTTTAGACGTCGTTAAGCTTCGTTTGCCGGAGGCTGAGCAATAATCTGGAAGTAGAACTTCAGCACGGCTTCATAAAAGTAGGGAGTAACCGTGAATGGACTGCAGGCATCCGGGAGACCACTTCACTTGGCACCATTGCAACTTCCACCCCGCTTATTATTTACACTACTTAAACCGGCTTTCGATAAGCGGCGAAGTGAATAAGAATCGCGTCCCCAGGTTGCGCGGGACTCGATAATTTTTTTTTCCTTGCGGGCTTTTGATTGGACAGTAGTCGTCTTCTAACTATCTAAAAATGATACACGTACCCATAAATTATTCACCGTTCGAACCCGGAGCTCCTTTGCCACAGAGGCCAACTTGTGAGGATACAAACAGTAAATAAAAAATAATAAAAAAAAACTTTTACGATATTAAAAATTAAAAATAAGTGTATATTTAAAAACTTGTTCATCATAAGTAATCTCTACTACATACATTGGGCCCATTTTTTATTTAGTGATCGTCTCAGACACGCAGACTGTCTAGCGAAGATAAAAATTGACAAGATTATTTTTTATTTTCGTAATGACACGGGGACTCATCTGCTACCCTTGCACTTCCCCTGTCCACGCCTATGAACCTCCGTTCTTGTTCATCATCGACGACTGTCTGACTATGTTCAGGTTTTTTTTTCCTTTGTTAATAGGTGACTTATCTCGTTTAATGTCACATTTTTAACTAGTTGTATTTAACAAATAAGACTTCATAAATTACGTATTCTTCCTTTTATTGGTCGCTAATGGTAAGTCTTGCCTTATTTTCAATTTGAACTAGACAAAGCTGACTGATACCTTCAGCAGTGTTGGCCACCGAAAGTTTATACATTGGCGGGGACGAACTTCGTTCACTAGTTTCTAAGAACAGTTAAGAATGATTTTCACCTCTCTTTCCCCACTTGATGCATGTGTGATTATAAACGGGACGGCCTCTGCTGGTGTCACAATACGCTCGACGAACCCGACACGAGTTGCAGCCAATGAAAAGCAAGGTCACCGTGACGTCGTCAGTCCGACAAAATCACAGCCCCGACAGCTCGAAAAATGTAGACTCTATTTGTAATTTTCATCGCGTCAGACCTACGCCGGGAATATATAAAAATTAAAATTTCCTCGAATTTCCTTAACTTGGTAAGTTTTACTTGCGTGAAAATAAAGTATTATTATTATTTTCGTGGAAGCTGTACTCAAGATAAAACAACGTTTATTGTATTTTTACTGTTTACACTCTACCAGAGGAAAAATGGAAAATTTCTGCGAAGAGTACAGAATTATAGCGAGCTGTATGATATTCGCTCTATAGATTTAAAAAAATCAGACAAAAAACGATAAGGCATGCGTTGAAATTGCTGATAAATTTGCAGATGATTTGAAATCGTATATGGCATTAGAACAGTTTTCAAATCGTGAACTTTAATGTATAGTATTTGTATATATGTATAAGTACAATTTAATTCATTATGGGTATTTTGTTACTTTTGTAGTATAATACAAAATTTTTAGTTCAGTGAAGAACGATCCATTATATCATTTTTTTTTCAATACTGTTTTTTACGATATCGTGCATTTTTTTCTTTTCAGAAAGCAGGATTAATGAAAAGAGAGCAAATATTAAACTGTAATTTCTGTACTTCCGAAGTGAATGCCCCGACGAAAACTAGATATTGTCGGGGTGTTGTGAACACCAGCCGTCGTAGCCCGACCGTCGTGTCGTGTTCGACGGGGTATTGTGACTCCAGCTTTGAACGTCCTTACTTAACCTGACTAACCCTGGCTGTGAAGTCTGGTGCGCACGAGTGGTATTAACTGCGGTTATCTGGCCGCAGCGGCGAGCTGAGTCGAGCTGAGAGATTTGGGCGGCTCTTATCAACGAGATCTTGAGAGCCGATTAAGGTGAAATGAGGTGAGAATGGAGCGGCGCCGTAATGCAAGGGCGGGGGAAACGGAAGATCCCCGAGAAAACCCGCCAACCAGCGGCATCGTCCGACACGATTCCCACTTGCGAAAATCCGGGAGTGACCCGGTCGGGAACTAACCCCGGTTCGCCTTGGTGGGAGGCGAGCAGTCTAACCACTCAGCCACATCACCGTGGAAGTGAAGTGACCGACCACACGAGCGGGTAAAAACAGCTAACTAGGTCACGTAGAAAATTAATTTAAAGGAGAAAAACACCGTATGCGCTCTATTAANGAGCGGGTAAAAACAGCTAACTAGGTCACGTAGAAAATTAATTTAAAGGAGAAAAACACCGTATGCGCTCTATTAATTCATGTCATGAAAAAGAGGAGAAGGAAAAACAAATGTGGATTCATCCATTAACAAGGAAAAGATCACTGGAAGGGATATACATATATCGGGTACTTGAGAATGAGTCAAACGTCGTTCGACGAATTGTTATGATAAAGGNTCACTGGAAGGGATATACATATATCGGGTACTTGAGAATGAGTCAAACGTCGTTCGACGAATTGTTATGATAAAGGTCTCGCATTACACGACAGAATACGAGCATATCACTCTACAGTTCTTGCGTGCACACCAAACTCCACGGAAACCGGTTATTCATCCGCTCGCGCGCGTGCAGTAATTGAATGGTAGTTGCTTTATTTCCCACGGTGGCCAGCCGCGTTCTCATAAATCCAGCCGTGCATCAACCGATGTACACCGGACGTCCGGGAACTAATGTTTGTGTCGAGTTCGGTTGAATCGATGTTTCCAGAGGTTTAACTGGCCTGAAATGTCGGTGGATCTGGTGGATGTGCGCCGGAACATCCACCGATGCATTTTAACATAACCCCGCAAACACACACACACATGTATATATATATAGCACCTGTCAACTGTAAAGTAAATATAATGGCATTGTTTAATTACAACGGTAAAAAAATTCTGCCTTTAACCGTACACATACACTGCATTAAAAAGGTAAGACTTATTTTAATTTTAAAAAGAACGAGCGTGTTTATTAGAAAATACGTTAGTACGGTGTTTAATATGGTTTTTCTGTGTTATAAAGTTATTNTCACAGCCCCGACAGCTCGAAAAATGTAGTCTCTATTTGTAATTTTCGTCGCGTCGGACCTGCGCCAGGAATATATAAAATAAAAATTTCCTCGAATTTCCTTAACTTGGTAAGTTTTACTTGCGCGAAAATAAAGTATTATTATTATTGTCGTGGAAGCTGTACTCAAGATAAAACAACGTTTATTGTATTTTTACTGTTTACACTCTACCAGAGGAAAAATGGAAAATTTCTGCGAAGAGTACAGAATTATAGCGAGCTGTATGATATTCGCTCGATAGATTTTAAAAAATCAGACGAAAAAACGATAAGGCATGGGTTGAAATTGCTGATAAATTTGCAGATGATTTGAAATCGTATATGGCATTAGAACAGTTTTCAAATCGTGAACTTTAATGTATAGTATTTGTATATATGTATAAGTACAATTTAATTCATTATGGGTATTTTGTTACTTTTGTAGTATAATACAAAATTTTTAGTTCAGTGAAGAACGATCCATTATATCATTTTTTTTGTATTCAATACTGTTTTTTTACGATATCGTGCATTNTTTTTTCAATACTGTTTTTTACGATATCGTGCATTTTTTTCTTTTCAGAAAGCAGGATTAATGAAAAGAGAGCAAATATTAAACTGTAATTTCTGTACTTCCGAAGTGAATGCCCCGACGAAAACTAGATATTGTCGGGGTGTTGTGAACACCAGCCGTCGTAGCCCGACCGTCGTGTCGTGTTCGACGGGGTATTGTGACTCCAGCTTTGAACGTCCTTACTTAACCTGACTAACCCTGGCTGTGAAGTCTGGTGCGCACGAGTGGTATTAACTGCGGTTATCTGGCCGCAGCGGCGAGCTGAGTCGAGCTGAGAGATTTGGGCGGCTCTTATCAACGAGATCTTGAGAGCCGATTAAGGTGAAATGAGGTGAGAATGGAGCGGCGCCGTAATGCAAGGGCGGGGGAAACGGAAGATCCCCGAGAAAACCCGCCAACCAGCGGCATCGTCCGACACGATTCCCACTTGCGAAAATCCGGGAGTGACCCGTTCGGGAACTAACCCCGGTTCGCCTTGGTGGGAGGCGAGCAGTCTAACCACTCAGCCACATCACCGTGGAAGTGAAGTGACCGACCACACAAGCGGGTAAAAACAGCTAACTAGGTCACGTAGAAAATTAATTTAAAGGAGAAAAACACCGTATGCGCTCTATTAATTCATGTCATGAAAAAGAGGAGAAGGAAAAACAAATGTGGATTCATCCATTAACAAGGAAAAGATCACTGGAAGGGATATACATATATCGGGTACTTGAGAATGAGTCAAACGTCGTTCGACGAATTGTTATGATAAAGGACTCGCATTATACAACGTAATACGATCATATCACTCTACGGTTCTTGTGCGCACACCAAACTCCACTGAAACCGGTTATTCATCCGCTCGTGCGCGTGCAGTAGTTGAAAGCTTGTTGCTTCATTTCCCACGGTGGCCAGTCGCGTCTTCGTAAATCCAGCCGTGCATCAACCGATGTACACCGGACATTCGGGAACTAATGTTTGTGTCAAGTTCGGTTGAATCGATGTATCCAGAGGTTTAACTGGCCTGAAATGTCGGTGGATCTGGTGGATGTGCGCCGGAACATCAACCGATGAATTTTAACACAACCCTGCCAACACACACACACACGTGTGTGTCTATATATATATATATAGCACCTGTGAACTGTAAAGTAAAAAAAATGGCATTGTTTAATTACAACGGTAAAAAAATTCTGCCTTTAACCGTACACAAACACTGCATTAAAAATGTAAGACTTATCTTAATTTTAAAAGAACGAGCGTGTTTATTAGAAAATACGTTAGTACGGTGTTTAATATGGTTTTTCTGTGTTATAAAGTTATTTTGCATGTATGGAGTGAATCTGTCGCATTCTCTCTCTGTCTCTATCTTTATATATATATGTATATATATATATATATATATATAAACCACCTGTTGTTCAGAAGTTCCCTCAATCGGTGTACACCGGTGCATACCGGAACTCACCACTTGTGCATCTATTAGTGAATTTACGAAAACGTGGCAGCTCTCAGCGTGGAGTTTTTTTGTAATAATTCACCACGGTAAACCAGCCGCTCGTGTGCTCGGTTCCTTTTCAAGCAGTGTTATGTATTCCATTCGAAGCGGTTGAATTAACGCGACGGCCAATGTGCCCGTCCGTGCGCGCTGTGTCTTAAGAGAGCGGTAAATTTCTGCCGCAGAAAGGAATCGAACTCCGCAGTCCTGTGATCGCCGGTGGTCGCTGTGCCTTCTCGTGGTGGCACCTCAGTCTCTAAAACGAATACACAGCAAAAAGTCTTTTTCATAAAATAAAGCTCGTGATGTGCAAGTAGAGTGCGATCTCAAGTGTACACAAATCGAATAAGCTGAGAATAAATCAACTTTTTAAAAAAGTATATTTTATGCAGCAGGTTTATATTACTTAGGACTACATCTCAAATGTGCGTTCTTGTTCAAAATGTATTGCAGAATTATAGTTTGTTAACTGATCTGTACGCACAGTGTCCTTATATCAAATATGTACATTAAAATACGCCAAAAAATTTAATCTGAAATCGCATACGAATAACAGGGGGTGTAGCACGATGCCACCGATTACTCATCAATCTGAAATATTGACAAATTTAGTATATTTGTTGTAACGCATTTTTATACAATTACAACATGATATGACGTTATTTGTGCTGACATGCTACAGTCGAAATGGATAATAAAGATTAGAATTAAATGAACGACTGAACATGAAGGATGTGTGTGTGGGGGTTCTGCCCGAGCTGACGCTGTCTTTCGACACGTGGCAGTGAAGATGGGAATGGGCGAGCAGACCTTTGTCGTCACCAACACGTATCCTTAAAAAGCAAAGTGCAACGCTGCGATGGGACGGGCCACGCGATAGCGCGCGAGTGCGATGACCTTGAAGGTGGTGACGAGGTTCGTCGGTGCAGTACAAGCCTGTAACATGTGAGACACGAGAGCTGTCGTGTACAAAAGCCGTAAGACGCATAGGGTCTAAATTAACACGCATTTGAAAATTCTTCATTTCTGTTACTGTTGTATCGGTAACTACTTGTGTAATCGAAAGTGACATTAGTTTCTTTTTTTGTTTTATCTCGCGTAAGAGAATATATACGCAGTTAATATATGTGTCATTTTAAGTGGTGTCGTTGATTTAAAATATTTGATTTAAAAAATAGTTACCATGAGTTACAAATAAATCCAATTTGGGAGGGGCCGCAGTGATGTAGTGGTTAGACTACTCGTCGCCTACCAAGACGAACCGGGCTGGACTTTCGGCGGAGTCGCCTCCGGATTTTCGCATGTAGGAATCATATCGGACGATGCCGCGGGTTTTCTTGGGGTTCTCCCGTTTTCCCCTGCCCTTGCATTCCGGTGCTGCTGCTTATTATCTTCGCTTCACCCTCATCAGCTATCAATGTCTATAGCCACCCAAATTGCTTCACTCCAAGATGATAGTATCTGTCAACATGAAGTTACATTGCTGACGTGCTTCCTTTGTGGCATTACGCGGAGAAACTCAGCAAGGAAGTGCTGAGAAGAAGGCACACAAAAATACCTAACATATGCAGTTCAATAATTCGAAACCGGCCTGTAATCCTCGAAGTGTGTCGTTTCTATACGAGGAAAGAGTTCTACCACACTGCAATCAGGGTGCCTGTTCGACGTTAGCTGAAGAAATAGGAAGGTTAAGACGGAGATTTACATCATAACATTTTTTCCCCCCTTTTATACTACGACGTAAGCCATACAATACATTTAACAGGAATGATGATAGGAAAGGCATAGACTGGGAAATGTAACTGATTACGCTTAGGAATGGAAAACCACATGGAAAACAACCCCCGTGCAGAATGCCAGAATGGAAGATACGTCCTCCCGAAGGGGAGTCAGGCATGCCACCTCTTGTCGCAATCGTGTTCACGTGGAAACAAGGAAGTCATAACGAGAAAGAGATTCCTCTACCTGTCGCTTAAACTGCGTTTCAGCATGATTTAAATAGGTTNAAAAAAAAAAAAAAAAAAACATACCCCTGAAGAAGAGGGAATGGTACTTTCAAAATATAATGCTATACACGTTATCTTGGAGTCTTTCAACGTGGTAAAAAACGGCCTTTTCAGGTTGCTGTGTCTTAAAAAAAATATGAGTGAAACTACGACAAGAGCCTGTATTGAAATTTGTTACAGACTTTCTACCAATACAACACAGGGACACACCTTTAAGTAAAATATGCCTAGGAACAGACATTGAGTAAAGATATACCTAGACTTCCCCAGGTTAAAGTTTCTGACCGCTAGTTCTTGATATTAGTACCACGTAGCGCTAGTCCATCTCCTCGGCGGCTGCGTGGGGAAGTCGGCAGCGTTGCCACTCTGACACCTACCCTCTCGCTCACTCATACTCTATCTCTGTCGCTCCCAGACCAAACTCCACAACAGTAGAACGTGTTCTGAATGCCTGCTATACCTACGAAGCTGGGGCAGACACGATGGCGTGCACCCAAGTAATTACCTCAAGCCGTACATGTCCGTTTACGAAAATATTACGGGCTCTGTAAAACGTATGTGTGTACAAAATGAAACTTAATGCATGCGTAAGTAACGGGAAACGTCGCAAATTGCTAACACGGTCGTAATAAAAAAAATAAACGAGGCTTTATAAAATACGCGATAAATGTAACGTTAAGTACGGTATTAACTTAATCACACGGAGGTTTTATAGGCTGTGTGTGTGTGTGTGTGTGAGTGTGTGTGCCTCAGTGGGTTCGTGCGCGGATCTGCCCTACATAATCTTAGACTTCAGAGTTCAGATCTACGACGTGTAATGAAACTATTTATAAGATACACTAAGGCTGTTCATAACTTATGTTATTGTTAGAAAAAATTTGTTTCCAGAATAACTTTGTCTAAAAGCAATAATACGTAAGTAAGAGCATAGTGCAATCGACTAGCTGTAGTTGTTTGTTAATCAAACTGACTGGCTTCTAAAGTAGATAATTTGAGCTGCGTAGCGTTAGTAATGTTAACAGGCACACATAAAAGCCTTCAGTTTAAAGTTTAATATTGTGATAGTTTTGCCTTATTTT